>JAAAKO020033354.1:0-13033 GCA_010015015.2 Bolitophila cinerea | reverse complement strand
GAAAATATCTATCGAGATATATAGTATTGTAGTATTCATAGTATTCAAAGATTTACAGTATATTTGGAATCCAAAAGTACATATGTTTTGTGAGAGAATAGGTACCTGTGTGTTACCTTAGATTGATTGCTGTCATAAAAAGACATAACTGTAGAAATTGTTGGTAATTATTATTTGTTTATATAAACAAATTACCATTATTGGATGTAATATCATGTCATGAGTATCAATGCTATTTGTTTTTTTTTTTAAATATATACAATTTCACTTAATATTGCAAATTATATTTGTTTTATAAAAAAAATCAAATCAAATAGAGCTTTATTGTAGGAGTAAGAACAAACTTATCCAAATTGATTTCTGGATTAATAATATATACTTTATTTTATCTTATGCAAATCATACATGTGTCTTTATATATACCATCCTAATAAACCTGTTTGATGATTCTTGTACAAACACGTGCCTACAACTAATTTAATTTTTATTATAATGAAGTATATAGTTATCTCGTATTTGTATTTCAAGATTATTGCCCTTGGATGTACAGTACATATATTATAATAATTATCAATATATCCGTATTCCATCATAGTGGTGAGAAAAATCATTATAATAGAGATTATTTAGGTATTTTTGTGAGTCTTACAGAAGAAATAGTAATATTATGGGCAATTAAAAGCCTTCGAAATCTTCTACAAGCCCACTTGATTTATTTTGGATCGTAGTTACTATAAATCAACGTCAAAGCGACCTTTAATCAAAGTCTAAGCTACCTTATATTAGTCAAAACAACGATATCATTTATTACCTTTTTCAAAGTACCAAATTCTGATTAAATGGTATAATTTGTTTGGTTTAAAAAAACTTTGCTCTGTTTAGAATAAGTAGGTGTTTTTACTATAATTTCAAGATTAAACCTAAGAATCTGTCCGTCCACTACCTAGAAAATTGTAATATCGTTCACTAAGCAAAAATACTCCTATCATTGATGATAGGCCATTTTGTGATAATGATGCAGATTTGTTTATTTTTGTACGGTATGAAAAAAATCTTATAGGATTAAAAATCATTTTTGCACCCAATTTTTTTTTATTTAAATACGCCGTTTTTTGCGGAGTATTTTTTTTTCCTTGTAGATATTTTAAATGGCTTAATACGACATCCGAATTATTTTTTGTAAATATTAATTAAAAAATATTAAGAAATGGTAGCTTTATTTTTATTTTGTTTACACAGAAAATTATTTTACAGGGTGTTTCAAATATATATTTTAATTTTATTTTAATATGTAGTTTGAACTTTTTCTGACAACTGATTTTACGCGGAAACGCTTACATGTACTATCTGTACACCATCTACTACAGGGATCGTTCATGCTCACTAGAGGCGCTGTTTTCGTGAAGGGTCTTGGACATCGATCTGTCAAACAAGTGTTATTATGAGGTTATGTGTACATATTAATGCAAAAGTTAACACAAAAAAATGAGGTTTAATAATTTTTTTGACAGTTGAGTGTCCAAATTTGTTAATTTCACAAATTGCAACTGAAGGCGCCTCATTCCTTGAAGGATCCTAATACAGTGTAAACAATATTGCAATATTCGTTAAAGGGTGTCCCAAAAATTATGAATAAAGTTAAGCTTTATTTATGATTTGTCATATAACTTTCTCCACGTATCTCAAATATGTTTTATAATAAAATATTAAAGAAATGCATTAATTCATAGATGTCGTAATGTGGTGTACAAACATTTGATAATACCGTACAATACCTATAATATCGCAAATATTTATAATATTATAAAAAATAATTTAAAATATCACTAATATAGAAAATATATCACTAATATAGAATATTAGGTTTTTCTTAAAAATATCAAAAATTTCTGAGAATATTATGTATATACTTATATACAAATACTTAAAGATAACCGAAAATATCCACAAATTCAAAATTTATTATTGAATGTTAAAGATACTTAATAAAAGAAACAAATCGTGATAATTCAAATCGTGATAATACAAAAATATGCATTTTTTGTTTAATAACTTCCGGAATTTGATAATGTACATTAATTTAATTAACGATTTTTACGGGATCAATTTCTTGAATATATGGAACATTGTTTTTTTATTTAATCACTGTTTAGGTTGGTACTATAAAAAACGATTCTTGAATATTCATATTTTTCTTGATTTACAAAAGTCAAAGTGGGTTTGCATTTTTTTATTGAAGTTGACCAATAATTATATTTTTAATTATAGTTTTATTATCTCTTTTTACCAAATTCAAATTACGAGGGCGATGTAATATACTATTTGTAAAATATTTGCGAATATGGACAAAATTTATGAATATGCATAATAATACAAGAATATAAAACAAAAAGAATAGGAAACTAGCAAATACCAAAAAATAAAAAAAATATTTATAATTATTGAAAATATCGAAAATATTGAAAATATATACAATTAATTTAAAAATATTTATTTTCAGATAACAAGAATATTATTTATATATTTCAGAATATTAAATATTTAGAAAATGTATTCGCTAATCTTAGAAATACATTTTATATTACGAAATATTTAAAAATATTTTGAATAATATTAATAATTTATAATACGTTGTACATGATTATTCCAAGTGATTTTCCCCTCAAGATGAACTATCACTTAAGCGCTTCGCACGGTGTGTGGCCGCAAGCGCCAGTCTCATATCTGCCCATCAAAGAGATGAGATGAACTATTGCAATTTTAAGATAATGAATTGTGAGCCAACTATCTTACGAAGCAATGTCACTATCACCATCTCTTTATAAATTGTCTAGTAATGTCAGCCAAAGACTTTTCTTCATCAAACAATGGCGTCATGTTATATGTTCATTGCTTAATGTTTTTTTATTAAAAACAGCTCGAAAATCGAGCGGCAGCGCCATAATACAATTTAATTTACCAGAGAATGAAAAATGGAATGGAAAGAAAGTAGTGAAAGTTGCTTCGCAAAAAAACAAGCAAAATACTAGCAAAAAAACAAGCAAAAGACTAGCAAAAAATATATATATTATTTGTTATTTTTAGAGATTTAGTGCAGAAAAGTCTTTGTCTCATTCATAAAGATATGGCGACAGTGGCATTGCTTCGTCAGAGATTTGGCTCACATGTCTAAACTGAAAACTACAATGGCGCAATATTCATAATGTGATGGCGCATGATCCTAATTCATGTTCCTAATTCTTGTGACAAAATGTGTTTGGCGGATATGTCTTGGCTCAAAAGTCAGCCTGTTGCTTCGCGCACATATGTTTTAACAAAAGCAACCACTTTTATATTTTAAAACATTTTCGTTATGTTTTTGGGGCATGAATATTTTAGTAATATTTTTTAGGAGTACATTTTTTCGAACGTAAATAGAATTTTGCATTTGGTAAAAAAATCATTTTTATTGGTGGGCGATTTATTTTAATTCTAAAAAACTTAAATAAGGGTCATTCGGAGACTAGCTAGAAATAGTATAAAGCATATTTTTAAGTTAATAAAATATGGATATATTTTTTATGTAATTTTAAATTTAATAACAAAATGCATTTTGTCCATGGAAGCAAATCGGTGGAATTCTGCAACTTAATAAACTATATGGATTTACTATTATTATTTCTGAAATAATAATAATACTCTCAGAGAGGTAAATCGCCATACTAATATAAAGAATTGATACAAATACAACGCGGAGTGGAAGCATATACGACAAAGCGTGGCGCCAACGCGTTAACTCGATTTCAAATTCGTATAAATTATGAGAATCTATAGAAAAGGTTTTATTTCTTGTTAAACCGTCCTCGTGTGTACATTATATATCGGTATATATGAATCGTATACAAACCATCAGTTTTGTCAGATCTGTATAGTTACAGCATTTAGTTAGTGTGTGTCGCTTGTGTTTTACAAAACTGGTGCTATCGTTTTAACAAGTCGTACATTTGCGCAAGGTGCGTATATTAGCGTATATTACAACGAGTTGTTGATTCGGATTTGAATAAAAAGTGTTTGTGAGGTTAATGAGAGTGGTATACATATAATATTGGTACAGAGCCAACATAAATAAAATAAAAATTAAGTTTGTGTGATTTCCGATCAAACTAGGATTAAATTGAATTGAATGTGGCGTAATCGATTTATCGATATAATTTTAAATTCGGAGCATCAAAACTGATACTCGTTTGGGTGTTATAGAGTGTAAATGTGAAGTGATGTCCAAAATAAAAACAATTATTTGTGAGAATACTGAAAAAAATCACAGAATTGTGTGATAGTTCAATAAAGCTAATAAATTTTCATTGTATGAAATATATATCAAATATTATTTTAGCTATCGATACCCTTAATAACAGGATATACGTATTTGATATTTTTGATTACGTTTATCTTAAAATCAAACGAAAATTAAAAACTATTTTTAAAGTAATAATATAATAATTTCGTGAGAAAAAAATTGATCAATATTTTTGTTTGTAAAAAATATTCCCAATAAAATGCGATATTATTTAAATTGATTTTCAAGTTTTCATATTAACTAAACAATAATTCAAATTAAAAGAAAATATATAATATAAAATATTTTGAGATACATTTCTAACCGAGTACAATAAAATATTGTCATTTTGATATTTGTGATAATTACAAAAAAACTGAAAAAGTTACACGTGTTCTTATCTCACATTCTCTGCCTGTTTTGTCCTTGGAACACTCCATTTTTTCAATGATCTTACACATATCCTATTCTTGTTAATTGCATTTTTGACAGTGACGGTGCTCATTCTTATCACGTGCGATTTGTAAAGAAAGCGACGTTTTAAAAAAGAACTGATTTAATTTGCATAGTTATTAAATGCACTTGTAAATATCGGTGAGGTCCATGGAAATTATGTCTTTTTCAAACTGACATAAGGTCCATGTACCTTATTTCGGTTTTTATAGATACATGGATTTAATGTTATTTTTTTGATGGACATTACGTCTTCTTCAAACAGACATTATGTCCAGTGGACTTTATGTCGTTTAAAAACAGATTTAATGTCAATTGTTCTTATATTTGTTTTTAAAAGGACATATATTTAAGTGAACAAAAACTCAATTGGAAACCGAAATAATGTCCAAATTGACATAATGTCCACATAAAACCGACGTAATGCCCAATTTTCCATTTGGACATAATGTCGGATTTATGTTGACACAATGTCCGTTTGCTAAACGGACAGAACGTCCATGCACTTTATGTTCTTTAAAAAGCGGACATAGGGTCCATGGAAGTTATGTCCCTGGACCTTATGTCACCTCACCGTAAATATCATGATATCTTATATAACGCGTAATATTAATTAATATATTGTGTATGCAAAAGTGTGTGCAAAATGAGTCTTTTTTTAAATTAAGGAATATTACACAAAAATATTTTATACATACGAGTACGTGAATATCATACAATTAAATATTTAAATATATATTAAATATTTTCAGATTACCGAGAAATAAACAAGTTAGAAAATGACCGTCGACGCAGATTCCAAGTTTCCCGAGTTCATCAATGTCAGCTTCTTCGAAGATGCTTTGCGACATGATTTGAAATCTAAGGATGTCAAAGTGACCGACATGAAGGTGTCCATGGGCAGTGCGGTGGGAGACAATTTCTGCAGTGAAATCTACCGGGCAAATGTATCGTACACAATTGGTGACAGTAGCGCCGAGCAAACGGTTTCTTTGATCATAAAGGCGATGCCATACTTGGAAGCACGTGGTCCATTGCTGGATCAGCTACAAGTATTTGATAAAGAGGTAAAGATGTACACCGAAACGCTACCAAATATTTCAGCGCTATTGGGAAACGAGTTTTTGAGTGCCAGGTTTGTGATTTTGTATGCAATTTCAACCAGATTGATTATAATAATATTTTTTTAAATAGATGTTTATACTCGACAAAGGAACCTGTACAGCTCATTGTGTTCCAAGATCTAAAACCACTGGGATATGTAATGGCCGACCGTAAGGCAGGCATCGATCGAAAGCACTGTGATTTGATTTTGAGTTTATTGGCGAAACTGCATGCTGGATCAATGATATTAGCTGAAGCGGTTTGTGATAAAATAATAAAAATAAAAGAATTGTTTTAAATTTTTTTTTTTTAGGAGCCAAATTCCATGGATGAGTACGATTTCGGTATATTTAAGCCGAAAGCCATGAGTGCCCCTGTCTTCGCAGGTTTTTTTGGCACTCCTCTGCTTGAATTTTCTCATATGGTAAAGAAATGGCCTGGTTACGAGAAAATCGCAGAGAAGATGCTCTCCATTCACTCGACCTTTGAGGATAAGGTTTCTCAACACTGCAACGAATCGGCCTCGACCTACAAGGTTCTTAACCACGGTGACTTATGGGTGAACAATTTCATGTTCCGGTACGACGCCTCTGGAAGTCCGAGCCATGTGGTTTTCATCGACTTTCAAATGAGCTTCTACTCAAGCCCGGGCATTGACTGGAACTATTTTATCTCTACAAGTCCAAAGTACGAATTGCGTGAGCACAGTCGCGACGAATTGATTGAAACCTATTACAAAACGTTTGCGTCAATCCTAACCGAAGCTGGTACTGTGGTTGTGCCAACTTTGACTGAGGTTAAAAACGAAGTAGGCAGCCGAGAGTTTTATGGTTAGTATATTTGTAATAATAATTTTAATAATTTAAAAAAAATGTTCCTAACATTGGATCTTATGTAGGATTTGTTGCGGCTATTGGAATACTGCCGATTGTGCTTTTTGATAAGGTGGATAATTCCGATTTTTCTATGGATACAATAGCAGATGATTCTACTGATCAACTCAAGATAATGCTAAGTAATCCAAATTATCAGAAGGCTATGAAAAGTATTCTGCGGCGGTTTGAAGATTTAGGCGTGCTAGAGGACAAGTAGAATAGGTGTGTTTTTTTAAGTCATAGGTTTAAATGGTGGAAATATTTTTAGTTCAAAGTATATTTTTTACTGCATTCTTAAATATGCATTCCGTATAATAATTTTCAATATATTTATTTTTTATAGATGGTATATGTTTTTATTGCTGTCATTAAAATGGTAATTTGTTAAAAAATAGTAAAAAATAAAAAAATATATGTGTAAATATTTAAGGAAACTACTTATTATTTCTAAAGTTAAATGGCATGCAATATTGATGATGGCACTTTGGTGACCGTTTAAGGTGGACCATTTATAAGGACAATTTTAGGTGAGAAAATATACAACGTCAACATTTAATTGCAAACCATCTATTTAAGCTATTTTTTAATTAAAAATTAGTGGATTTAGTACTTATAATTTTGCGTTGAGTCGAAATCATGATATGTTTGACTCCAATAAATTCGATGTTCGAGACCACATCCTGCCATCAAAGATAGATGTTATGTTTCCATTCGTTTTGCTACAACAGAAAGACCGCTTTTACATATTTGGAAGAGTGGATTACCATAGAAGTGTAAAATCACAAATTACATCCATATCTCTGCCACCATCAATATTCAACAAGCTTCCGAGATGATTACCTTAGAGGATACACAACGTCACAGTGTGGATTTTTTGTTTGTTTTTTTTTGCTTATATACAATGTATATACGAGTATTTAATAACATGTTTCAAGTGCATGAATTTTCCTAATGATCTTCTTTTCAATGTTACGAAAAGGAGGACTAAAGCAATGAGAAAAATGTGCTCATGAGATCCTAAATGAAGCTTCCGAATTATATTTTTTTATAAGTTGGTATACCAGTTTTTATGGAATATTCATTTCAGTTTTAACTTTCATGTTGAGACTTTCATGTATAGTATTATGGAATTATACAAAAAGTTATTTCTAAAAAAACTTCGAAAAAATAAATAAAACATAAAAAGAAAAAGAAGATAGAAATATAAACAAATTTTCTAGGCATCTTAATCAAACATATTTTTTTTCAAAATCATTTTTAGGGGGTTTTGTTTTAGAAGTAATTATAATAATGATAATATTTCAAATTCCATCTCCAAAGCTTCGACTCGGTGACTCAACGCCCACGGCCAACATTGTGGCAACCCTTTCATTGACCCTCGTGCTTCTCTGTTAATGTCCGTATCAAGTTCACTATAAGAAATACAAGCTGTCGTTATTCCGGTTTATTTGATCTAAAATTCTCCTGGAAAATACATGCTACTACTACATCAGCAAGAAGTGCCAGAAAAGAGTTTATTTTATGCGTACAATAAGTGAATTGCCGGGGAGCACACCCAGAAGCTTTGCTGCTTCTGTACAAATCTACCATCCGCTCATTACTGGAGTACGGGTCGAGCGCTTTCCAGCATCCCGCGAGCGCTTACCGCATTCACCAGCAGAGAATCCAATGGAGAGTGCTCAGAGTAAGTCTTGGCCTGATGACCTCCACGCATACCGGATCACTGGAAGCCATTGCGCGTATCATGCCTCTTGGTATCCGATGGCGCTACCTGAACGGCAAGTTTACTTGCAAATCACTCTCCAGTTCAACTCCATTAAAGCGAAAAAGACTGTTTTGAGACTAATAAATTCCTGGGTTGGGCAGGGGTCACTTCAATTCAAGACCTTCTGCAAATATAGTGTCATACGAGCGACTCACTTGATATTCCTTTCAGAAGTGTTGCATAAATCCATCACATCTACACACATCAGCAGCCGACTACAAAATCCAGAATCCAGCTAAAGGCGGACACCGGTCGCTTTCGTAATTACATCGGACAGCATGTTGGTTTTGACAACCCTTAAGAACAAGCTGATTTAAGCAAATTCCAGCATGTGCCTCCGCAGCAATCTTCTATAGCTAGCACAAATACATTTCCCCAATCCCCATTACAATTTTCTGGATCCCGGCTCACCGATGTGTCTCCGGACACGAGTAGGCCAAAAACGCGGCAATGACCGGTCATCTACCCACCGACATGTCCGGAGTGGTTCACATCAACGCTAAAAAAGAGCACCGTACAGCAATGGCAACGCAATTGGGACCTGAGTGATCTTTGATCGATTTTACCATTCCATTATCCCAAAAATAAGTTTGTTGCTATGATTTTCAAAATTCCGAGGACAACTGAGCAGAGCTGTCTTAAGGACAATCTAACGCATCACTAGAAATCACAATACACGCTAAATAACCATTTAAACCGGTTAATCATAACCGACAGTCCGTATGAGACAACTAACCACCAGCTATTCTTATGCCCCATAAATATATTAAAAAGGATTTTTTTTTCAAAAATACACATTGAAATTAAAAATATTTTAAATTATTTATAATTTTTTTTGGTTTCTTTAAACACGCAAATCACAAAATAATTTTCCAAGATTTTGAAATCTAGATTTAAATTTGGACCCCAATCCGATCAGAATCATAAAGGATTTTCTAATTTGAGATTCCCAACACGAAAAAGGTTAGTAGTCTGACTAATGGACGAGATTTCGTTGCACTGGACAGTATTTTGATTCGAATACCTCATTTGATGACAAGGCTCCAGCTGAGAGTGGAACTGATCTAAACAGAAAATGAAAGATTACACATAAGGTTTTGACTTGGTTTTTGCTGCCGGGGAGTTCTCGCTAAGCTTCATAATATATAGCAATAACAAACTGTAGGGCAGACACCCCAGTCTAGTTTGACAAGGGTAATTTGTGACAGTGGCCATTACAACAATACTGTTCAATATTTCATAAAATCTAGTACTACATTTGGTCCGCATTTCATATTTGTGTTCGAACGAACATTATCTAAATTTAGTAGTGGAAGTATGTAAGAAAAATCGAATCGAATCGAGTGATTTTTTCTTAGGCCTGTAAGATTATGGTCTGTGAAGTGATATTTTTAACTGGCGCAACAAAAGTCACTCGATACAGTTTGTGTAATTTAGTTAAGGTGGACAGTTGAATAATTATAATGTAGTGTTGAGTAATTTTTTTGTGCTTGTTTCATTTTATTTTTGTGCTGCAAATAAAATTAATATCTTAACTTGAATTGCATTTATATGTAGAAAATGTAATAAATATTATTTATTTAATTTCAAAAGTTATAATATTGTGTTATTTTAACTTTTATATAAAATAATTTGTGAATTTAGCAGTTGGTGTAAATTGCGACAAAAGCTTTGGGATCAATTATAACAAACAAAAGATAAACAATACAAATTATAAGTTCATCATGCCTGCACCACTTGTGACTATTGTCATGAATAAGTAATCAATTTAACACAATTATTAATTATCGAAACTATTAAAAGTTTGTAATAACTAAATAATGTAAAATGTACCTAAACATGACCTTTATAAAATAGCAAATAGTATAAGTACAAAAAGATCGTTTAGCGGTATTTTAATTTGATGTCACAAACTACCCCTGCATGTGTCACATCTTACCCACTAGTGGGGTGAGTTGTGACAAAAAGGTGTCTTTAAATCTTGAAATTTCAGATTATGTTTACACATTTTTTAAATATTTTTTATATCGAAACATGCGTAACAGAATAAAAATCAAATTGTATTTTAGTATGATAATTTAGCCCTTGTATTTTCTGAGTAAATTTCATATAAGCGTATAATTTCACAAATTAACCCAGTCTCCCCTACTATGTACTATTAAATTTTTTTATTGTGTAAACCTTTTTTTCAAACGATTGTACTCGTAAGCCAACATAATTTTGGCAAACCTATAAAAAAACTATATATTTATATATATATATACAATACATGTTAATATTTATATATAAATATATAGTGGAGAAGCTTGCAGATTGCCACCACTTTTCCATTCCACCATTCTAGCAGTGTCATAACCTAAAATCCGACAGACTTCGACGTCAAAAGAGTGGTTGTCACTTTTAATCTTCTTCTGGAGAGAACAGACGTTATAACACAGTTATTGCTAAACTAAATATAAAATAGTATTGATAAAAAAAATTAAAAATTTAAATTGTGATTTTTGTGCTCATAAATTGAACATTTTTATCAATTGTCTATACAAATGTTCAATGTTTCAAAATAACACAATTTTTTTTTTTTTTTTATAAATATTATTTTACATTTTGTTTAGCAATAACTGTGTTTTTACGTATGTTCTGGTAATTATTTGTAGGTGTGTCGTTTTTTCATTCATTTTTTTATAATCCCTACATTATTCCAAAAATATCATAAATTGGCAATTTATTATCATGTTTTTTTTTCAAAAATGGCCTTATACAAGTTGACACCTTTTTTGGCTTGCAAGCTGCCACACAATTTTAGTATGGCAGGGGGGGGCAACCTGCAAGCCAAAATGTCACAGGGTCGATTTTTTATACTTTTCAAAATTGTCTATTATTTTTTATTTTTTCAGAATTCAAAACATGTTTAGCTCAGAATTGAGCTTCTTTAATTGCTTTATACACGATTTCTATATTTGGATTGAAGCTTTTTACCTTCTCTTTTCAACCCATGTTTTTTATAGCGAGTAATGATCAAAATAGCTTAGATGCAACCTGCGAGCCTTTCCCCTATACATATTGCATAGATATATAAATTATATGGTAATTATGAAAGTGGTCTAAGTCACTTTTTGATTTTTCAGTTTGTTAGCTTAGCACATACGTATTATACAGTTATATGAAAGAAAATCCATACCAAAGAATTGGTGACTTAGGCCACTTTCATAATCACCGACACATAAACAGATTTACAAACACACATAAAAATATCACGCACTTTGATTACTTAAAGTTTAACATTATATTTGGAATCCAAAGTACATAAATTTAGTGTGAGAATATATGTACCTGTGTGTTACCTAAGATTGATTGCTGTCATTAGCGGGATGTACAACAACAAAATACATGACTGCCGTATAGAAATAGTTGTTTATTATTATTTATTTACATCAACATATTACGATATTATAGGATGTATGTAATATTATATTATGATTGAAGTTTTTTTGTATATAGAGTACACTATTTTAACTTATATTGGATATATTTTTTGTTATTTACTATTATTATAAACCAACTATTTGTTTAATAATTGAAAAATCAAATCAAATAATGTGGGAGTAGGAAAGGGACAAACTTGGCCCAACTTTTCTGGATTATTATATATTTTGTGTATGTATTTTTTTTTAATGCAAATTATACATATTCGAGTATATGCATTTATATATAAGCCCGTTTGATGATTGATTATTGTACACACACGTGTCTATAATTAATTTAATTTTTATTATAATGAAGTTTTTAGATTTTTTCAAATTTTAATCTCAAGATTATTTGCCCTTGGATGTGCAGTATATATTTTATAATAATTATCAATACATCCGTATTCCATCATAGCGAGAAAAGTTCATTATGATAGAGATTATTTTGGTATATTTTATTGTTGTGGGTCTTATTAAAGAATTAACACTATGGGCAATGAAATAGCCTTCAAAACCTACGACACAAAATTACTTAGTTTATTTTAAATCGTAAACGATATAAATCAACGCCTAAGTAACCTTAAATCTAAGTCTAAGCAACGACATATAATTAAACGGAGATTATATACTTTCTAATACAAAGACAAGAAGCAAAAAACAAAAATCGACGTCTTAGAGGCAAAAAATATTCGTGGGCTTGAAAAAGTGACCCAAAATATTATAAATTTATTTAATGGGTCAGATCTTTCTCTAGTTAACGTCGCTTTATATGACCTTGAGGTTTTGAAAGGACGGCCCGATGTTGTGGGCCTAGCGAAAACCACAGCCCCCACGTTCCAGCCGAAGTTGGCACCTCAGCTCAAGGGAATACAAGTCCTTGTGATCAGACTTATAGGCTTGGTCCCTTCCCGTGGTAACCGTATATCACAAGTGCTGGCTCTACACCTAACTCGGGTCCGGAGTGCTGTTAAACACTCAACGTGCCGTCTGGAATCACACCCTAGATCTTTTCCAGACACGTCTGACTGTAATCGCCTACAGCTTTGCCCCCAGTCAG
>JAAAKO020033343.1:0-13033 GCA_010015015.2 Bolitophila cinerea | reverse complement strand
TATAACGAATATCGAGAATATTCACAAAACTTTGCTAATATCAAGAATATCGCAAATATATTTGCAAATATCCGTTATATCTCAAATATAATATTCTTATTGAAAACTTTCCTAATATCAAGACTATCGCAAATATATTCGCAAATATTTGTAATATCGTATCATTTTTTTTGCTTAAAATTAAATTTAAATAACAAAAAAATGAAATTCATAAAATGCATTTGTGTGTGCATATTTTATCTGCAAGAAAACGTACTTTTCAATGCATATTTTAAAATGCATTTGTGTGTGCATTTTTATCTGCATTTTTTTAAAAATTTCATATATTTGTTTGCTCTACTAATTATCTAATAAAACTCAATCACAAAAACAAATAATATTCAATTTTATAAATATCAAAGATATGATTAAATCGAATAGTTTAATAAATATTTAATGATTCGAAATAAAAAGCGAATGCCATATTATACGAGTATAATCTTTTATATGAGTATTTGTATAAATAAAAGAAGTGGCGCTCGAAATATATGTTCGGTATACCATGAGTCAGCCAACCGGAAAATTATGGAAACAATCACTTTTCTTTATATGTCGCCCTGGCACGCATATGCAATTATATGCAGCTACCATATAAAGCGCATACAATGTACTCTTATGTATATATATATCTATAATTGGAAAATTATTGCTTTCGTTTTCTTTCCATTTGCAACGCATACAAAATGCGTTTGTTTTTGAAGTGCACTTTAAAATTGTATTTTATAAAGTCTACTTCAAAACCTGGGGCAAAAAACGTCCGATTAGAAACGAACGGAAGACTTGAAATAATTAGCATGATTAATAACTGTAAATTTAAATTGAAAACTATATAGTAGCGTTGTAAATCCCGATCTCGTGTAAGGTAAACATAATTTCTCGTAAATGATCTAGTTACAATGCACTGGAACCAATCTGTCTTGTAGATTCGCGCGTGCGCGCTTGTAAAGTACAAGAAACTCATTGCGCGATATTTTAGACGCTGGGAATCTGAAGACATATTATGTACACATATGCGCACCACAATTAGATAAGACATAGTTACTCGTACATATTATTACGTAATTTAAAAGTAACGTGTGCGCCCGAGAGTGCGCATCATCGTGCTTGTGCGAACATTATCTTGAACAAGTTCTTTGTAAGTGTGTGAAACTCTTGTGATCAGAGCGCGATTGGAGCTAGTCGCGCACAAACAATCGAGAATACACTATTTTTTTTGACCTCTGCTATAATAGGCCGTATAGTCATGACTTGAATGCACCCATTTACATATCTATTTATATTCTATATTATTCTATTTAAAACTAAACAAAATGTATTTTTATTTTTTAGGGTGGCTTTAAAATCCAACTGCTCGACCACCTTGAAAGACCAGTACTAGATCTTACTCCGTCCGTTGGAGGATCAGACTTTGTGCGAACGGATGCAACGTACGTGTACCAAAGCAGATAGTTTCTTAAATATCTAAAAATAACCTAAGCTATTTGTATTACAGGGCTCAATCCTTCCAAGTGCGATTCCCACAAGATTTCACCTGTGACAACTGCACCCTGCGATTGTTGCGCCAAGCCGACGAATGGTCGAATGCCTATCGTTTCTGGTCGTGCGCAGACATTGACATTAAGCAACGTATGTTTAAGATATGATTTACTACAATTTCTTAAAATAATACAACATTCTTATTTAAAACAGGCAAAGAGTTCAGGGAAACGTGCTCTGGACATGGAAAGTTCTTTGGCAGTCGCTGCAAGTGCGACAAGAACTTCTATGGATCCCGGTGTCAGTACGTGGACGAGTGCACCACGAACCAGGACTGTGGCAATCAGGGAACCTGTGTAGATTTAGAAGGCACCTCTTTGCCTCGCAAGCAGTGCTACTGTAACCTTGGATGGTTTGGACCAGGATGCAACAAAAGTATGTTTATCTCATTATAATTCAATATATTAAAAATCTAAAACTCTATCTTTACCTTTTCTCAAAGAGTCTCCAATCAAATCAACGGATATTGATTACACACTGTATGCCAGCAAAGAACTATCACCCGACTATAAGGTTCATTGGAGAATTTTAAAGGAACAGAAGGAAATCGAAATTGTTATGGTGGTTAATAGTACCTCATACGTTGCATTGGGCTGGCGTCCACGCAAATTGAACGCTACCTGCAGAAACTTCCCCGTTATACACGAGTACGGTTACACAGCACCGTCTGCGGAGCCAGAGCCATCTTCTGAGCCTGAACCAGAACCTTCTACAGCAGGTACTGAGCCAATCTCTGAGCCCACGTCTGAGCCTGAACCGGAGCCTTCTACAACAGGACCTGAATCATTATCGGAACCTTCTTCAAAGTCAGCCTCAATTAAAATAAAGCGTGATGATTCAACAACGTCAAAGGATGGCATTACCGTTGCAACAAGTGTGTCATACAGGGTCAGTGCTAAAAGTGGTCGTAAACGTAGGGCTGCCTCAACTACAAGTAATACAATTTATAGACTTATTTTAATTATTGCCTATAATAAATACTGTTCGTATCTAGCTGTTCCCGCTGCAGAGCCAGAACCAGAAACAACTGTACCTGAGACAACCGCAGCACCAACATCTAGACCAGGATTTAAGCCGTCCAAATTCTCTCGTTTTGCGACACACAGAAAACGTGAGTATAAAGTTTTTTTTTTTTGGAATTATTTTCTTTGAATCACACTGGCTTTTGGTTTGAAATCACTTTCTGCACCAAAACGGTTAGTTGGTATCCATTAGTTAAACACCAATTATTTATGCACCACAACTACTATAGGTTTGTCAACCACAACGGTTGAGCCGACCACTGAACCGGAGCCAACGTCTGAACCCACTTCCGAACCGGAGCCAGTCTCAGAGCCCACCAGTGAGCCTGAGCCTTCGTCAGAGCCCGAACCCAGTACAGAACCACAATCTGAGCCAACGACGAAAGGACCCAATAAACGCGCAGGAAGTAAATAGACTTTTTATTTTCATTTCATTTCATTTCAGTAGTTTGGGTTTTTGAATACTGGGAGGTTACTCGTAACGTATTTACAAAGCACATTTTGTAGTCACTTGGAAAATATGTAAATATCACCCATAGTTTTGCACTTTTACTACCATGCATATCTGTAGGTGAACCAGCCACTAAGCCAGAGCCCACCGGTGAACCAGAGCCAAGCTCAAAACCGGAACCAACTACTGTGTCTGAGCCCATCTCTGAGCCATCGACGAAACCAGAACCACAGTCTGAGCCAGAGCCGAAGTCCGAACCAGAACCAAACGCTAAACCGGAGCCAAGCTCAGAGCCAGAGCCAAGCTCAGAGCCAGAGCCAAGCTCAGAGCCAGAACCAAGCTCAGAGCCAGAACCAAGCTCAGAGCCAGAACCAAGCTCAGAGCCAGAACCAAGCTCAGAACCAGAGCCAAGCTCAAAGCCAGAACCTTTCTCGAAGCCAAAAGCATTATCGAAGCCAAAACCATTCTCGAAGCCAGAACCAAGTTCAAAGCCGGAACCTAGCTCAGAGCCTGAGCCTAGTTCAGAACCAGAACCTAGCTCAGAGCCTGAGCCTAGTTCAGAACCAGAACCTAGCTCAGAGCCAGAACCTAGCTCAGAGCCAGAACCTAGCTCAGAGCCTGAACCAAGCTCAGAGCCAGAACCAAGCTCAGAGCCAGAACCAACCTCAAAACCTGAACCAAGTTCAGAACCAGAACCAATCTCAGAGCCAGAGCCTAAATCTGAACCCGAGCCATCATCAGAGCCAGAACCATCATCTGAGCCAGAGCCATCCTCAAAACCAGAGCCATCCTCTGAGCCAGAACCGAAATCTGTACAAAAAACAAAGACTGCAGCTGTTCCAGGTATAGATTAGAAAATTGCTTGAATTATTGCGCTTTAACGTTAGACACAGCACAATTTAGTTGGTTTTATTTTATTTCTTATTTAAATTATAGACATTTTAGAAAGCTATATAAAATCTTAAATATGTATATATTAGAAATTAGATATTTCTTATAGCGTTAATTGACAGTAAATTAGAAAATCAAATTCAATAAACCGGTAAACATGTAATAATTTCTATATTGATTACATCCAGTATCCATTGGCTATAATAAAAATAATACTTAAATAAACAGGAAAACCCACTGTTAATCCGCACCCATATGCACCAAAGCATGAGTTCAGTCCGATGGACTGCACGGACATAATCATTGGATCGGCCAGAGGAAACACAAGTCGTGTTTTGGACTATTACACGCGAGACAGGTGTGTATAGATTCCATATATATAAATATCCTAATATTTCTCTTTCCGTATAATTACGTTTAAATTCTTTTCCAGATCTACACCACGAGTAGATTCATTCTGGGGAGGTAAATCCGATCTGACCGCAACCGGAGGATTCGAGATTGACGGTGTTACCACAATCGTGTTCCGACGCAAACTCGAATCTAGCGATCCAGCTGACCACAGTATCGTTGATGATCTGATGCACGTGATCTGGGCCCGCGGCCAAGAACCAGGCCAGTACGTACATAGGCCACCGTCTGGTCTAGAGAAAGAGGCAGCTTCGGTTTCAGATTTCTACAAACCCGATGAACTCAAGTATCACGGTCACCAGTCTCAACGCGGTGTCACACAGATTAATTTCCTCGAAGAAACCAAAACGGTTGCATCCCAGGACACGCAGCACGCCACCGGATATCAGTTGGACAATGATTGCATGGGCCACTGGCGTTTCCCGCGGGACTGTTCTCCGGAGAAATTCAATTGCGAGTACTATGCGTCTTGGGAAACGGTCGGACGTGGCGATGACATGCACTTTAAGATTCAGACCACAAACATAAACACATGGACTGGCATTGGATTTAGTAATGACAATAAAATGTCCCAGACCGATGCGGTCATCGGTTGGGTTGACAAAAACGGAAGACCATTCCTGATGGACACCTGGGTAAATGGATATTCACCACCCAAGCTTGACGACCGCCAGGACATCACCAACGCAACCGGTAGCATTCGAAACGGCGTAACAACTTTAGAGTTCGTTCGCAAGCGTGTCACCAGCGACGAGCAGGATCTTTCGTTCACCGATGACCACTGCCTGTACCTGATGTTCCCGATTCAAGGCGGTGCATTTAATGCAGTCAACAAGAAGACCAGACGACACGAACAGGTCCCCGTTGTAACGGAAACTCGTGTGTGCATCAAGTCCTGTGGCAAGGAGCTGGAAAACCAATCGTTTGGTGTTACCGCACCTCCACCGAATCGCCTTGTGTACTCCGTCGGTGTTAAGCTCATGAATCTGGCCGAGTCATTTGAATCTCCGGCCAAGGGAACACCTGAATTTGAGAGTCTCGCTTCGCAGATCTCTGACTCATTCCATGGTGTCTTGAATAACATTCCCGGTTATTACAAGATTGATGTGACCAACTTTGAGAAGTGAGTAAAATTACAAAAATAGGAGAGAATATATAATTTTATTATATATTTTTTATTTTACAGGGAGAAAGACCACGTTATCGCCAAAATGAATGTGCTTTTCGACAAGTCTGCATTCGAGAAAGGACGCCCACTCAAGGCCGTTGTTGAAAATGGAATAGTTGCCGTCGACGCAGATCAATCGGACACTGAAGACGGTGAAACGGTTAAATTAGTTCTGCTAAACAGTCTTGTATCCGGTAAAGTTGGATCTCTGTCCGTGGATCCGAATTTCTTAGACTTCGAAGCGCTCGAATGTAAGTGATTTGTAAATTCTCAATAATATTTTCTTTAACAAGATATTTACAATTATTGTAGACAAGACAAACATCAACGAAGAGGAGACTTCCTCCATTTCATCATTGTTCCAATTATCCGAGGTTCGACTGTATACGGTGCTTGGACTTATCGCAGCTCTGGTTCTCATTGCACTGCTGCAGGCAGTCTGCACTATCTACAAGACCTCAAAGGGCAGTCGAAATCAAAAGGTATGTGTATTTAATCGGCACATCTGTGTTGAGGCACTGACTATAATCTCGTAACGCGGTCTCTATCTTTGACTAATCTTTTAGCTGGTGTATGTAATACCTGTGGAGTACAGGATGTACCATCAGCCAACGAGCAGCTTGTAGAGTTCAATGTGATTTAGTGTTTAATTTGAGCATCTTTTGTAAATAATTGAGTCTTGTCTTGAAGACAGTCTAATTTTGTACCACCTATAATACTCACATCATAAGAGATCTGTAATTTCATAAATTACTCGATCTCGAAATTAGTTATCAATAAAGTCTGTAAATGTATTAACACCTAATAAATTACGATCTTAAGTACAACTTACACATTTCTTTTTAATATGAATTTTGTATAATTGAAAATTAGTTTTATCTCTAAATTGGTTTTCTTATACCTTGCAGGACCAATTGATCCCGAACTCGGCGTGGAAAGATTACTCGGCTAACGCAAACTATGCCTTCGATGCATTCGGTGAAACCGAAGAGAAACAAAAACGCAGCCGAAGCTCAAGCAGTCAGCAAACCTTACAAATGTCCCACTCACCGGCCAAGGCTCAATATTACAATCAGGACGTACGGACGCTGCGACAAGATAGCACCGGTGAGAATCGTTACCAAAACGGAACCGATACAGCGGGTCCAAGGAGTCACTACCAGCAGCCAAACCAACATCACCAACATCAGTCCAATCAACACCATCAGACAATGGAACACATACCACGCACTTCGTACGCAGATCGTACATACTCATTGCCCCGGACCGTTGTTCAGCAGCAACAGCAGCTCCAGCAAAAACATCCCGGCTACTATACGCAAGACAGACGCAATCGCAGTGCCCAACAGAGTGTATCGTCTGGCATCGATCAACCCGACTTCTATTTCATGCCATCCCAACGAAAGTATTCCGGAGAAGTGGTTAGAGTTTACGTGGACTACAACAAAGATCCAAAGATCTGATAAATCGATAATTCAAAGTATCAACAAAAGCAAATACATAAATAGTCAGTAATATTAATCCAAACTCTCTGGTGGATAGTGTGTCTGGAACTTAGTTCAACTCACTGTTTTTTATCAGATCATTCATTAATTTCAAAACTCCCATTCCACAATTTTAATAAATTATATTAATTTATCGTCCGCTATTTCACATAAGACAATCCAATTATACTATAATCGCATAAATCTTAAATATACAAGTACGCAGAATTGTGTTCAGCAACTTCATCTCATCTACACACTCACTCACACACACACATACACTCAGAAAACAATAGACTTAACGACAGCAACAAAATAAACAAATAATTTTAAAAATAAAACATCAAAAAATTACCAATATATTTTATTATAAAACTAGCGAATATATTAGAGAATTTATGAAATAGCCTTATAATTATTATTATGTTTATAAAAAAAAAAACAAACAAATTATATAATATTGTGGTCAGTGCAAGAATTCATTATTAGAATATATTTAAATATTATCTGACAATAAAACATGTAAAACATTGTGAATGTCGTAGACGGAATTGAGATGTCAACCAAAGTTTGTTAACAGCAAATTGATTGAAATCTACGATTTTCAGTTTTAACTTTAATCTTTAACATTAAAAAAAATGTAAATACATGACTTGCGTAAGAGATTCGCTAACGATGAGTTGAAATTGTATATATAGCTATATAATAAACTTGAAAATAGGATACTTTTTGTTGGTTTGTTTTTTTTTTGAATTATTGAAAGTTTAAAATTTTAAAGGAAGTTTTACCTGAATAGATTTAACTTGGTAAGCTTTTTTGGTATGTGTTAAAAAGTTAGATTGAATTAAGCGATATGTACCAATTTTTTGGATACAGTTAGTAGAAAAGAAGTACTTTGATCGTCACACATTGCAACATTAATCTAATTGTATTGCTATGCTTAAAACTGCTCTTTAGTTTAAAAAAAAAAAAATATTATGAAGGGAAAATCACTATTTCAAGAGTATATATATATAAAATTGGTACATTGGATGATTGGATGAACATATTCCCCATTTATATTGTTGTTATCCTCGTGAATAGGTCTTTGTCAGATCGGCCAGTGTCTAGCTATAATCCTCGTCCAAGCTGATATCATTTGTATTAAATCGGTCCCACTTAAGCCAAACTGGGTTATTTTGTGGGCATTTTTAATGGACCATAAATTTGGCATCATATGTATTCTTTTATTAACGGCCGTATTCTTCCCCCGGTTTCAAATCTAGTTTAACTTAGAACCAGGTTTGTATTTAGGAAGAATACGGCCGTAACTGTCAATCGAGATAATACAGTGTTCAATTTTAGACATTTATAATTAGTATTTTCTGACTCTTAAAAACCGCCTCAATTTTTTAACAAATTTACTTTACAAATTAGTAGACGACTCGCGCCCTTTGGACTTTTTGATTTTAATGGATCCAGGAAGAAGAAGAAGATGAAGAATTTTTGATTAGGTCAAATATATTTTATGGAAGAAGGAGAAGCAATTGTGCCGGATATCGTTTATCCAGGATTATTTGAGTTAGAACGAGACAGCAATAGCCGGTTTCTGGTTCAGCCGCCGGGTTTTCCGCGGCTGTCTTTTTTCTGTATGTCCCAAACTAGGAATACATAACCTAAAATACATATTTTGTGTGTAGCTCCTACCAACGTACCAACAGTCGTAAATCTGGACTCACGGTCGAATGACATAAAGTCCAAGAGTTTTGTCTCCAAATTAAAACGCTCATATAAGCCCATAGAACTTATAACCGGTAAGACATGGGTCTTATGTCCGTTTCTAGACATAATTCCCATTAGCCTTCAATTCAATAAAATCCGTATATACATTGCAGTTTTTTCGGAAAAATACGAGCTTAGCGAAAAAGACCGTGTTTTTGGTTGTGTTTTTCAGACCCCTGTGATCAGTGGTGAGAAAGTTAAGTTATTGATGTTGATTATTCTTCAATTGATCATATGATGAACTATATATCCAAATAACCAGTTTATTAGGTAGCATATCATAGTATCTACTATAGATTTCTTAGTGAACTCTCAAGTGTTTGGGGATGTAGTTCATCATGGTACATTTTGTGGCAATAAAACATTTTTATCCCAGCCCCGGCGCTCTCGGAGAATCCCAACCTATGATGATGATTTGGTAGGGGGGCCGACCCCTTGAAGGCAATTCCAGCACGTAGGCCAAAGTTATTGGCCCATTGGTTGGGCACCTATGCAGGTGCTTATTTATTTTGCAGTGTCCAGTTAAGATTGCACGGAATACAATGTTGTTATTGGGTTATTTTATGATAAAAAGGATAAATATGTTTTTTTTAATAAACACCAAAAAAAGATTTAAAAAATATTTATAAATATGATATAAAAAATAAATTAGGATTAAGATTTAATTTCCTCTCAATTTTGAAACATTCAATCAATTTCTCGTAAAAGTGATTCCGTATTAAAAAAAAAATCGATTAAAAGTTTCAATAGCGATTGAAAAAATATTTTATTTCTAGGAAATCACCCCCTTTGGCTCAATTTATTTTAAATAAATGGGGATAATCTAAATTTAAGAAAGAGGGAGGGAATTTTTTTTTTGACTCATACTAAATGCAACATCTTGGCCATGGAGGACCTCTTCGCCAAAAACTGCATGGCTGTATACGTAGGCCTTTTGAAAAATGTTGATCTAAAAAAACGAATTTACCCTACTCATTCACTCTATATTAAAGTGTATAAAATATCAAGTTTTTTAACATTAACTTCTAAGGGGGTGATTTCCTAGACTTTCTTATATATAGACCTAAAGGATACCCTTGCAAATGGGAGGGATTTAATAGTTCTCTGATCCTAACTCCTAAACTGCACTTTCTTATTATCAAGCACTTATTTACACTTATTCCGAGCGGAAAAAACGCCGAACACCAAGTCGCAGAACATAGATGAATTGGCACTGCACATGTGGCATCTACAATATTCACTGCAGTCCATAATTATAACTTGGACAGCTGTTTCGAGGCTAACTATTAGGCAGCAAAGCAGACACTAGTAAATCATGGCTACACTAATCCTGATTCGATTCATTTGCATTTTTAAATTCTCTATATTAGTTTCGAGTGTCTGTGATCTTGCTTGCTGGTTTGCGTGGATTCTAATGCGGCCTAACTAACCGACTTCCTGTCATCCAATCGAGCTGAAACTTGGCCCATTGACTTCTTGCTACCTTCTGGTCGGTACACGTAGACATCCGAAATTGTGATCAAATAAGACATCTGTTTATATTAATTGACATTCGTATACTCGAAAGCGCGTGTACTCTTTGGTACGAAGGTTGCAAACAGTGCGAGCGATCATAGGCGCAGGCTGGCTTCATATGGTCCAATCACTTTTTACGATGATATAATCGCACGTTTGTCTTCAACTGACCGGAATTGTCCTGCAAGCACATGCAAGTCAATAAAGTTAGTTCGTTTGAAAGGTCTATATCTCATCTACATACATTTTACTGCGATGAAAAGACGCTCGGCAGAGTTATGTCATTTTTCGTAACAGTCAAAAATATTGTTCGTCATAATCGTCATGAAACGAATAATCAAAAGGCTCATTCTAGAGACATTATTAGAGGGTATTCAAGGGTACGATCGTGAAAGGCGAAAATACTTAGTGCTTTATGTACGAACCGCAAACGAAGCGCCAGAGTTCGGGATAGCTGTCCATGTCTGAAAAGTATATGCCAAAGGAAGTTCAAAATAAATATACATTGCCTTTTATACGATAGCAATATATTATTATCTACATGTTTCTTTCAGAAAATCAAAAATTTATATCTCCATTATATCTGAAAGATTTAAAGGGTCTGATGCTCAGGATTTTGGAGAGTAAGACCACAATATAAAGAACTACCGTCTTCCGTGCTGGAGCTTGTTGCACGCGATAACTGCACGAGCTTTTTGCAGGTTTTCTCACCGTGTGTCTACACTCTATTCCAAAACATTTTTTATTGAAGGTTATTATTTCGACGATGTTGTCAACATCAAGACGTACTCTAAAAGCCATTTCAGATATAGATTTTCCTAAAGCTTTTACAACGCAGATAACGTTGTATTGCCGCTACTTTGAATAAACAAAAAAAATCACTATTTTTTATTTTAATTAATTTATTAATTAATTTATTTTAAAAAGCCTAACGGAACTTGCCTTGAACAGAGTATATATCATCACGTATTTAAATCTCTCCAAAATGATAATTAAATAATGACCAGTACGCTCGAAATAAACTTTTTACAGTAAATTGGGGTTGATTACGACTGACGTTTAAAAGTTATGGCCTGTCCTTACGTAAGGATTGTTTTTTGTCTGTTTTTGCAATAACATCGACAAGCAAGAAATTCGACAGCACGGTGTAAGCATCGTATTGAGTGCAGGATTGCCGTTTAAGATCTCTTCAAGAACTTATGGATCGGAACATAAATCACAAAGTGTGCAAATATACAGGATTATATCATGGAGGACCTTTGATTTCCCATGAAACTTATTAGGCTGACAAAAATGATGCTATATTTAATTCAAGATCCAAAGTGTAAGTCTGAACACTTTAATACAATGGATGGGAGATCACTGAGATGGATGGTTATTGGGTATGTACTCATCGTATTCCTACACTGCTATTTTACCCCAACCACCTTTGTCGAAGAAGAAGAAGAAGATATGCCCAGAGTGAGATAAAGGGTTCGTTACGAGTCTAATTGGTCTTGGAGTATCAGATTGGAGAGCGTTGTCAGAGAATAGCTATACAATTTTTAGAAATATGGTTAACTAAAAACTAGCTGTTGATAAATCCATTAAAAAACTTTTTCATAAAAAAATAAAACGATAAAATGTCTAAAACTTTTCAATGGAAAACTTCAATTGACACCAGAAAGTAAATGCTTCATAATCATATTTAATAGAAAACTCTTCTTTAACACACACTTGTTGAGTAAAACCAATTAATCTAATACTATAAAAGAGTGATAAAGCCAAACTGTCTTTTCTTTTCTGTTGCCTGAAATTCTGACTTTCACTTTTCCTATGCTATACGACTCGTCAGAAATTCAGTGCTTTCGTCCTCTATATGCGTTATGCCGTACTCCAATACCTCGTCTCCATTGCTGCGAGAATTATTACACATGCTTTCTCACTTTCCAAATATTGTTTGATTCCAACTCTAGTCCGCATTTCTTTCCAGAACCCTTGCTTAACCTCAGGGATTTTAAGTTGGAGCAAAACATTATTTTATTTGTAGAAAATCCGCTGTTTGCAAAGTGGGTGCGTTGTCATCAGAAATGGCCTTCACAAATACATTTTTTAATGGATTTATTTATGATTATATTTTAGCAATTAAAAAACAATTTTATTTTTAATTAAGTATCCCATGCTCTTAAACACACTCCCTCATTTTTTTTAAAAAAGGCCTGATTTTGTATTTAACCAGAAATTGATATTATATGGAATTTTTTAATTTAATAATTTGATCCAATTAATTGTTTCATTATTTTTGTTGCATCTGAACAAAATTCATACATACCTTAAATATCAAATATATCGAAATCTATCGATTTTTAGTCGTAGTTATAATTTAGTCTATCTATAGACTAAGATAGTTTTTTTAAAAATAACTGCATAATAAGATAAGGACAGAAGAGCCAAAATGCCGATATGTAAATTCCTGCCTTTAGTATCAATTGCTTAGGGTATCGCATTATTGTATGCATTTTTACGAAAATCAAACAAATAATGAACTTTGCCGACTTTTAAAATAAATACTATTAAAAAAATATATTTCGGATATTGAAAATATTGACATAAAAAAAGAGTCCAATACTGTCCGATGATTAAAGGTAAATAATTATCAAAAAATAGGAGGTGTTTTTTGTTTTTTTATTTTATTTCATTTTATTGGGCTTCAACAGCATGGTTATTCGCACCTGTTTTTTTTTAAATTACGTAATTACCAAATTATTTATTTTTT
>JAAAKO020033332.1:0-13034 GCA_010015015.2 Bolitophila cinerea | reverse complement strand
ATTTTTTTAAATTAAAGTGTACTTACCATATCGAAAATAACCGAAATTTTCAATTCGCAAAAATATAGAATCTTGAGTTCAATTTTTTTTTTTAATTTAAAAACTTTGAAAAATTTAACATTTGTAATCTAAATTAAGAATTATAAATATATTAATGAGATGCTTCTTCTTTGCAACTAGAAATTTAAAAAAACAAGCACAAAAGAACATTCTTTAATTCGGTTCTTTTTTGCTTGTTTTTAGGATGTAGTAGTAAAGAAGAAGGTACACCCCAAAATTATTGTAGTGTCTAACCTTATTTTCATAAATTAGTTTTAGTGTATCACACAATCATGCCTTCATATTAAATTAAAAATGAAAATAAACGTCTGTTTTTTACCAATAAACTTATGTTTCTTTAATCATACACAAAAAAACGTTCTAACAAAGATAGTTTGTTTTTGTGTGAGAAATTAGTCTCAAATTAATTTAAACTGAAGTTTTTTGGTAAACCAACAGCTTTAGCTTCATAAGTACATAATTATATTAAACTAACTCCTTTTTTTTTGTTATCATGATAATTCCCCCCTACAATATCAAATCCACAATCATCAATAAATTTATAGTTTCCTTCCACCCTCCCCCATCAACGACGAGGATAACCATTGTCATAAGCAACATTAAAGTATTAAACCATTAATTACCCAAACATTTTAAATCTTGCGTGCCATTTGAACAATAATTATATATTTTTTTAAAAAAACAATAAATGATCCAAGTCATTAAAAAAAATATATATCTTTTGTTCACATATACACGCACACCACATCCGCGTACAGAGAACTACCATGGCTCGAACACGGTGTTCCTGGTTGGTGTGCTCATGTCCGTGGTGGGGTTCGTTTTCGTAACATTCACCCTCATGGCTTTGTGCTACAGGTCAGTGTTATAGTAAATAGAAATTCGTAATTGTCCTTGTGTTTGAGGTTTGTTGAAAGAAATAATTAAAACCGCAAGAAACAAAACAAAAACAAAAACAAAAACAAAAACAAAAACATAACAAAACTAACAAACACAAACACAAATAAAATGTCCAACCTTAGAATGGTAGTTTAATACAATTAAAAACAAACGCCTATTTACATTTTTTTAGAGCAAATTAAAAATAAATCCAAAATTTAAACAATTTATTTTTTTAAATACAAAATGTTCAATTGAGGCTTAGCCAACGGTTAAAACCCATTTTGTCAATAAATATTAATTTAAACCAACTCAGATTAAGCTAAACAAACCTAAAAATAAACAAACCAAAAACAAAACAAACATAACAATATTTACTTAGTTGCTGTTTCACGATTTCTTTTTTTAAATTTAATTTTCCAACAAGTGGCCGTTGCCGTGATGTGGATGAGTGAGTGAATGTTTTTGTGTGAATATAATTGTAGTAACGTACCGTAATACACGTACCGTGTGCACACTCGATGTACTTGTATTGGTGGTGTGGTAGTGTGTAGTGAAAACGGAACACACAATCTACACACATTTTGTAGGGGCGCGTCTCAAGGGGCTCATCGCAAATCAGTGCTTCCAACAGCTGCGCACAGCAGTGCAGTGCAGTACGATGCGGTACGATGCGGTGCGGTGCAGTGCGGTGCGGTGGGCGGTATAGATATATTTATTCGATATGGGGCACTTCATCCACGTTCAGATCCACTTAAATGAGCAAACAACCACGAGATTATAATTAAAAGTAAATCTGTATACAAATTAGTTGTATAAATATATATATATATATACTTATAAATAAATATATATTTATATATGTATACTTATGTACACATAAAACGATGTTATACACTCCTTCTGAGCCCCTTGTGAGTCCCCCATCATTATGTGTAGTTTATGTATTCTAGTTTGCTTTAAGTGTATGTACAAATTGAACAACATTAAATTGGATAATTAATCAGCTTAAAATTGGATAGTTTGTAGACGTTTGGCAAAATTGCATGTTGTTCGTGTTTTATCATGTATAAATATAAATAATTATATTATATGTTGAATGTATTTTGTATATATTTTGGAATGTAATGTATATAAATAAATAATATATATAAAATACATTTAATGGTTTTAAATTATCATTTTTTGTATTTAAAAAAAAATTATCAGTAAGAAAAAAATGTTTGTTTATTTGATTTGTAAATACCTTATATTAACAAAATACACAAGAACATACACACACACACCACAAACACACAATATTTAAAAAAAAACACTCAAATATTAACACATATGTATATGAATTGTATATACCTTCGAGTTTACCTTGTTTAAATAACTTTGTCCAAGATTTAGGAAAATAGATTGCTCTATATTTATTATGCTTTTAATTTAAAAAAGAAAAAATATATTTTTTAAATATATATAAATATATGAATATGTATAAATACATATTGTACACTTTTTTATTTGTATAAATGTATTCATTAATAAATTAAACATTTTATATTTACATAAAATTAAAAAAAATAATAAACCCATCATTTACAAATTTTACAAAAGCATAAAAATAAGAATGAACTTAAAACGCTTAACATGACTAAAACCCCTAAATTGATAAAAAAAATTGAAGGGTCGATTATTAATTCAATCCCCCCTCCCATCTTCCGGAACACCTATAGAGAGATAGTTATTTTTTCAATTATTCGTACTTTAGATAATCCCTAAAAAGACGTTTTCAAAATAACACAAAAACCAATCGAACGTCGAACTATAACTCTGAAAAGAATGTTTCGCCAAAGTAATAAGCATGTAACAACTTTAACTAGCCACTTTATTTTCCAGAACGGCATAATAAAAAAAAAAAAAAAAAAAAAAAAAAGTTATAATCAATACTGAATCTGTATCCCTCCCTAACAGTTTGGGCTGTATTACAATACGGAATGTAACCCTTAAATTAAAGTCATTCAAAATTTGTAATTTCCAAAAAGAAATTTCTGTTGATTTATTCAATAAACATTCAAAATAAAAATGTTATTAAAAGTAATAATTCACGGTTATACTTTAACATAACTACATTCATTAAATTATAAATTTAATACGAAACAATACTTTAATCTGTAATATTAACAGCAAAAAATTAAATAAATGATCAGCTACAAATGCCTAAAAAATGGAAATTCATAAAAATGATATACATATTTAAATAATAATTGCATAACAATAATATTAAAAATTATA
Source organism: Bolitophila cinerea (assembly GCA_010015015.2). Lineage (NCBI taxonomy): Eukaryota > Metazoa > Arthropoda > Insecta > Diptera > Mycetophilidae > Bolitophila > Bolitophila cinerea. The sequence continues at coordinate 9,815 of JAAAKO020033332.1, read as the reverse complement.
ATATTAAATAACAAAATAGATGTTAGCCTTGATGAACTAAGATATTCCATTTTGAAGGGGCTATTTAAACATTATAAATACATCAACCTATAAAAATCTAAAAAAAAATATTTTAGCCGATATTAAAAAAATCTATCAAAACAACATTAAACTTAAACACGCAACTCTTCAAAACTGGGCATTTATATATTCTGCCAAAACAGTTAATTTTTCGAAGTGACTAAAACTTTTTTATTATAATATATGTATATGCATAATAATTCTTACCCAATTAAAACTATAATGCAGGAGGTATCGTTGTTTTTTTATTTACTTGTAGCCAAGTACAAGGATATTTTGTTTTTTGAAATATTAGGTAAATATTAAGTAATATATACAACATATTTACAAAAAACAAAATGTACTTGGAAACTTGTACTTGGCTATAAACGAATAATGTTTTCATAAATATTATATAATAAAAAAACAACGATACCAATTGCATTATATTTTTTTGGAGTAACCATCTTCTAGGGATTTCAATATAAGGTTCAATATCTGAATTGCGCGAAAACATGTTTTTTATGTATAATACAGTATTTCAAGCGTCTACCAACATTTCTTGAACATATCTCGCTCAACTGAAACTTTCAACTGTATAATGAATGAAGGTTTTATAAATTTCATTAAAAAGTTGCCGTCCAAACTTATTTTATAATTCTTCATACTTAAACTAAACAAACCTAATTTAAAAAGGTATTTACAAATAATATAAAAATTCCCATAAAATATCTAGCATTAAAAAAGTAATGTGTTTAATTAAATTACAACTTTAATTCAATTTCAATTAAATAAAAAATAAATAATGTTTTATTTGTCAATTTCTCTAATTATTTATTATATACAAATCTGCACATGACCAAGATATAAATATTACCACCATATGGAATGCCTAAAAGAGATTTAACATATTTAATTTACCATGCATATCTAGAGATTTGTTTACAACAAATACTTAGGAACTTATTCTCAATATCATACCCATTTGGAATGCTTAAATTAAAACTATTGCTAAACTCACTTTGAACTTTCAATAGAAAAGAAAAACCTAGATCATTTCATAATTTAACAAAAAATGACAATAGGTCATAATCGGTCGACAATCCACGCAGTTTTAATTATTTCTTCAAAGCAATAAAAGCGATGCCGTGTGCCTATAGAACCAAATATGCGCTAAATATCCGTTATTGCAGGCCTGTTTTTGATCGAAATGGAATTCCGATATTTAAGTAAGATACCAAATAAATAAGCGCTTTCATTCTCAAAGAAAAGAAACTCACATCACACTCACACTCACAAACACATTCACACACACACACACACACACTTTGATCCGATGGATTTTACTTTTTAACACAAACCATTTTTACCATTCTTTAGTTGTTTGTATTTTTTATAAATGTGTGCACAATTCTTAGATACATTTTCATTTATGTGTAAATATTTTTTGGAATAATATTATTTGCATCTAAAAACAAAATTCGGCATAAAGAAGAACTTTCCATTTAAATTATGTTCATTTTTTTAATATTGGTCATTTAAATTTAGTATTAAAATAATCACAGCATAACTCATATACACTGCAATATTCACAACATAATTTATTGGACAAGAACATCTTTTTTTAAATTGCTTTATTGAAATACAATCAAAAAATAATGCATCAGAAAAAAATATACGCTTTTTAAAACCTCACATACGATTATTATCATTATACACTTTTTATAAAATAATAATAATAAACCCTTTGTATGTAAAATAAACAAATGATAATACCGCAACATTGATGTGTATGTATTGCATATATACATATGTATATATATATACTTATTTATATTATAATATATATTATTGTTATCCGTGTATACAAAGTGTAAATTTATATATAATCATGTATTTGTTTGAGGTGAAATCGTATCTGCAGACGCAACAAAATAAACACTGTATATTAGCTAAACTAAATGTTCATTCGATATATAAATATTATATGTATTTTAATCCCTTTATACGTGTATGTGTGTTAAATATTATATATATATACAAAGGGCACAAGCCAATTCCGTGCAGTCGAACCGAACAAAACCCGTTTTCATCGATTTCCATTTCTCTTTTTTCATTCTACAAAAAACAAACATCCACACAAAACACGCATTCAATCACGCAGACGGAAAACCACAAGGATGAAGTATGATCCACCGTACACAAAGCGACCAATGACCAAGGCCTACAGTGGATCGGGCAACACCAATCATCATTCGGTGGAGGAAGTATCACTGGACGGATCAAACAAGCTGATACAGTACAGTAATTCGACACGGTGAGTACAAATTTGTTAAGTTTTTAAATTAATTTATCTTTGTTCTTTTAAATTATATATATAAAATATAAATAATATTTTGAAAGTAATTTAGATAAATACTTGTATACAGAATTCTTTAAGGTTATTCTTAGGTGCTCAAACAAACATGTTTAATAACAACTTTACCGCCAGATTTATTCTAATAATAGGAATTTCTACTATAACATATCTCAATTTTTTAAGTAAAGATTTGCCGCGATTTGGTTTTTAAAAAAAAAAACGCCCATTCTCTCGTACCTTACCTCTGGTAATAAATGATTTTAGATATAATATACATATGAAATATATCAATAAAATTAATTGTACATTTAAATGTCGCGCAATGTACTCCTGTTAAGAGGATTACCAATTTTACATTGGAAACCCATAAATATGCACATATGCATAATAATATAAAAGAGCTTTTCCTGTAAATGTGACGAACGCAAAAACCAACAAAAAAATATGTTAATACACGTACTCCCAATAATTTGCTGCGACCATTTATAAAATAATGCAATTCGATCCACACGTATTAACGCAAGTGCAGCAGAGGCAGATGCACCATTGCACGTACGCACGCACTGCTGCACTCGTTTGGCGTAACGGCTACCTCAATATTGAAATTCTCATTTATACAAATGTATTTAGTAAATATAATCAATTAAAATGCAATCAAATTGGAATGGTGCGGCGGCATCGGAATGATCAGGGCGGCATAAAATCGGTTATTGTTTCAATTGAATTTAATAATTTAATGGCGAGGTATTATAATGGCTAAATCACGGTTTAATTTTGAGCATATGATGCTGGTGCGTGTGCTGGACACAACATTGCGTTGAAATAATTTTACAGAATTCATTTTGATTTTTTTTTTATTAAATATTTTGAAAATTGTTGTCAACTGAGGCCAGCTATCGGTAGTAGCAATCCGCGTAATCGTAGCTTTAGATCCAATTGTATTCAATGATCGAGATGCATAATTTTAGAACTTAATCGCTTTATGCCCTTATTCCGGCGAAAACACAAATTATGTTATTTTATGAGATAAAATTTTTGTACCATAACAGAAAAATTTAAAAGAGTTAACAAAATCGGTATTCTGACATACACAATTTTATAATGACGATGCAATCTATCGATATGAATAATTTCTGACGGAACCCTACTTCGACGTCTAAAAATGGAGTTAGCGTATTGTACCTATAACCTTTCGTCAAGAATCGGTCAACTTTCTTGAATCTACCCGACCTCTTAACAAACTCCGCAATCATACCATGAGAAATATGTGTGGAACGAGACAAGAGGGATTCGGTTAGGAATATGGAACACTTAACATCTGAGTATTTCGATTGTGGGGAACTCGGCAATGAAATGGAGCTTGGATTTCCCTACCGTCCGGTTAGGGTGGCTCAAAAGCCTTTGTAGGACAGTCACCCGTGATTGAAAATATTAAAGTTACTCAAAGAACTAGATCTTCTAAGAAAGATTTTGGTGTTTGAGCTGGCAATATAGAAGAGGTTGGATTATTGAATTCCACATCTACATAATTGCTCTTTGAAATAACCGTCGGTGCACTACACACATCCATATATATAGTAAAGGGAGTGTCTAAGGCGGATCCAATTTTTTCGTAGTACTTTTTACTTTTAACAATGTAAAAAATTCCGAAATGACGAAGTCTCTCGGCACTCCAAATTCTAATCTTTGAGTAATGGTCTAGCTCAAGATGGAGGCATGACCATTTTGATAATTACTTTTACCATCATCTGAGATAAAGCCCCTGTTGACCTAGCTTCCTTTCATCTTAATAAAGAGGTGAAGAGGTTGCAGGACAAAAAAATACTTACAAATTAGATGCTTGGGAGTCTCATTAGAATTTACTCTCTAGAGTGATTATTTTCACAACATTATATTTTTAAAGCACTTCCAAAACTCTATGTTATAATAGCAGAGAAAAATTTATTAAAACATAAAAGTTTTCATAAAATTGTACGTTAGAATTATTAAACACACGTAAAATTATTTGGTAATGTCAAAATAACATAAAAGTTTTATAAAATGTTTCGCCAAAATAGGGGTATTAAACTTTATCTTTAATTGGAAAATGATTTTGTTTAGTTGGCACAGTTGAGTATTTATCCCGATTTAGTTGGCCAAAAGTATTTTTTACAAATTCATTATTCATTATCAATTAAACGTACTTAACGTCATTTAAAAGTTGAATTCTAACAGGACGTAAAACTATATCGCTTTATGATATAGAGGCAGCAGTACTGTCATAGTCCGACTTTTAACTTGACGTTTGCTTGGAATGCATATTTCTGATCTATATAATAATAAATATTACCGCCTTAACCTTAGAAAAAATCGGATTAATTAGATTTTAGTATTTCTTATTTTACACCAACAAGATATGTCTTTTTTAGCGGTTATTTTCATTAATACTTTTTTATGAAATTCTCTAAGATCTTGATAAGTACATTTTCTGGAGTAAATTTTGAAATACTTCAAAAACATAAAAAATATATATATATATCAGTTTTAGGCCTCTGGGCACATCTTTAATAAATGTTTTGTTAAAAAAATGCTCTCTACAATATGTCTATATATATATATATATGTATACATTTATTTAATGTAATGATGCAGACATTTTATTAAAGATTTAATTTATTGCCATCTATAATTTTGGCCTTCTTGTCCAAATATGTAGTTCCCCCACATACTTTAACCATTCTCAAACCCTTAATGGGAGGAAAGTATTGAAATATAATGATTCTATATTTTTTTCAAAACTGATTTATTTGATCAAGTTTTTTGTTTTTTTTTTCAAGTGAAGAATTTTTATACAGTTTCAGATGTTAATTTATCCAGAGTGGTAAATTTAACCGTAGGTTAAAGTTGTATTGGTTTTCTTCCGCGCACAAACATTTTACTTAAATCTGGTTAGAAAACTTCTGCCAATACTGTAAAAAGTCAAAACGAATTAGGATGCGAATTGGCAAAACGATATATTTGTATATAATTCATGACGTCAAATTTTAAATTGTATTCAATTACATTGATATTTTCCAACATTATTAGGTGACTAATAAGTAGCGGTTCTTCTTGTCGTGCGTCTCTTTTCATGTCATGTAATACACATTAACATTCATTTTTGAAATTGTATCTATTTTTGTATATATCCAGAATACTTTCCACAATACATTCAACTTTTAATTTCAAAACATCGACGCTGACATAGAAATAACCGCCTGTTTAGCATTTAACTGGCTATCAAACGTTCAGTTAAATTTAACAGTCGGTTGAAAAAAAACTTTCTTTGCTGCAAAAAAATCTTATTCTCGAATTAAACTCTGGTTAAACTCGAGTTATATTTAACCGCCCGTTAACTCTTTCGAAGAAATTGGGCATTAGTCATTATTTTATTTCCGTATCACATTTTGTAATTCGTCAAAAAACAGTATGTTTTTTTTAAAGTAAAATAAAATTAAAATAAACTGATACTGCAAGTCCATCGTATCATATTTTTTCTCTACCTCCTGTAGAGAAAAACGTTTATTGCTACTTGTTTAAATAATTGTAGTTTGTAAGTATTTTTTTTCGCACATTTTTTGTTGGAAAAAATTGAGGTGCGTTTAATTGGTAGAAAAATATAATTATAGGTGAAGAGATCAAATAAATTATTATCCACGCAGACAGTTTCTCGACATTATCAATTGGGTTCAAATAAATCGTTCTTTTAAAAAATATTGTTTCCAAAATAAATATTTCTTTTTATATACTTTTGGTTACCATGTTTTATATTATTATTATTATTATTATTTTCAAAGAAAAAATGTTTGTTACCATGACATTTTTTTAATTATACTAATTAAATCTTTGTTACCAAAAAAATCCTAATATTTAAGAGTGCATTTTGTATGAACGTATGTATTTGGGCACATTTTTAATAAATTTTAATGACATTTTTGTATTTATTAGGGTACATTTGTTTTGGCACAAAAATGTTTTTTGTGACAATTAATTATTTATTTTAGATATTTTTTTATAAATTGTATCCTAAGTTTATTATGATATTTTGCATTTTAATTTTTTTTCAATTGGTATAATTTAAGACTTTTTCCACTATATATTTACCGGTCATTTGAAGAAAAACTAATGTTAGTTATAATTTAGTAAAGTAAACCTCTACCTATTTTCCGCAGCATATAATACTTTCCACCATCAGAGCACCGCACAGTATGCTTATATTTAAAGTCACGGGACTGTTTAAATTGTCCACGTAATTTAATACGTTTCTTGTGATCTTTCCTAAACGTACATTAAAAACACGAAGCACGAGCCCTCGTCTGTCAAGTACTTAACCTAATCTCATTAAATGTATATTATATTATATTATGTATATTACGGTACACGCAACCTCAGTACCTTTGCAGTAAACACAAACAGAACAGAATACATATAGAACTATATGTAACATATAGTATATTTTGTATATACATATAAGCGTATACTATTATACAATACAGTTTTATGTGTATATACAGGCGCGGAACTCAAACCAGCGAGAGCCGCCTGAAACTCAAAACAATTTAGTTTCTCTTTGAAATGCACTCCTGTACTGCACTGCCTCCTGTGTTCCAGAATTTAGGTTGTGCGTGTATTTCCTGTTGAAAAACCGACTCTATATATATACATTATATTTTATTATTATATATATTTATATATTCATGTAAAAACATCTAAGTAATATATCTATGTACGTGTAAATATATATGTAATGAAATTTAAATAATTTAGCTTTTAACATTTTAAATTTCTTTGAAGTGCGCGCGCATAAGTAATAGCATTAAATAATCTCAAGAATCACTTGCGAAAAATACTTTGTATAAATTGGGATATTACTTTGTAGAGTGCACCAGAGTGAGCCTGGGTTTAGGCTTAAGGGTGTTTAGTACCGTTCGGTGTTCGGAGTGCAATGTTCGTTAAACTATATATTTTTCATATAATATACATTTCGAATTCGTTTCTTTATATTTAAATATAATATAATTATTATTAGAACAATAATTATAAAATCATAAATTAAACATGTACTTAAATTGTTCACAGAGATCACAAGATGCAGCAGATTCGAAGGTCAACCGGCGGAGATGACGATCCTACGCATTCTGGTAATACTTAATTTATTATCATAATTATTTTTTTTAAAGAGTGCGTTTTTCAATATTTGAGCCAATTCATTCATAATATAGATTTATCATTTTTTACAAGAATTATATAATTATACATATATAGTTATACATATTATACATTTTTACATTTGTCAGAGCTACACTTCAATTGTAACAATTAGTACATTGTGCTTTCCCCAGTAAATATCGTTGTGTGACAATTCTTGCTTAAGGTCTATAGATTAACACGAAATTTAGAAAATCAGAGTTTTAAGAACATGATAATTTCAAGCGAAATTCTTTGATAAGATTTCTTCCCTGCGGTAATATCAAACTACGAATATATGTATAATATAACCCATTTTCAACAAACACAGAGAAAGGGGTACAACTTTTTAGTGTGTCAGCGCACACGTTCACCTGACAGCTGCCCTGACACTTGGAAATGTGAGAATTATTTTAAATTATAAACTTTTTAGACACAAATATCTGCGGCAGGCACATTTTAAAAAGGGGTTTCTGAGAATGTTACCGAAAGAAAAAGAGGGATGAAATAAGCGAGTGCAAATGAGATAGCGAGTGAGAAAAGTTGAGAGTTCATTACGGAATTGCTTGTAATTTGTTTGATTGGTTTTGCACTTAGCGAAAACGTTTTTTGTGCTATTCGGTGAACGATGGAAGTAAACTCACAATTATAAATTTAAATGGGTTTGGATGGATATATTAGATGGGGATTATGTATTAAGCTTGTTCTTGAAATTGAAAATATATAGGGGGAAACCAATGAATGAAAACCGGTGTACGTATGAATGTATATATGTACTAGTATTGTATATATTTACTATACGTTAAATTGATTCCCTGAGCAACGCATTCAAAGTGTAAGCTCAAACATGAAAACTTTTGAAGGCGTTTTGCTTAAAACTTTAGAAAGGCATTTAACGTATATGATGGGAGTTACGTTTTATATACTTGTTGTTCAAAGAAAATCATCCATACAAATTTGTGTCATACCAAATTAAATTAGATTTAGCATGAATATTTACAAACTCATTATAATTAAAAAATAAAATGTTTTTAGGTAGTTATTATTATTTAATTTTGTTCCTGAAAGTTATATACGTTTTTGATTAAAATCAAAATATAAAATATAAAAATCTGCTGGAATATTATATTAAATAATAATAAAATAATAATTAAATCGTTTTAATTTAAAAAAAAAAAATTATTACCCAATTTTATTAAAAATTGAAACATATCTGGTCAGGTAAGATCTATTTTTTTGATTATCGGATTATTTATCTATAAATACATATAATTAATGTCTAAAAACCAAAATCAACAGATCTACCAGAGTTGAAATGGCAACATTATTAGTTAAGGTTTATAATTCCAAAAGCATACAATTTTATTTTATATTTTTGTCAATTTTTTTAACTTTAAGTGATAAAAAATGTTTTTGTTTTAAGTTTTCGAAGACACATTTTTTTTCAATGCCCAATAGAAAAAAAAAACTAAATTAAAAAAAATAAAAATTTTGATTTCTTTTTAAAAAAATTAACTTACTTTTTTTACAAGACATTATTATTAACTTATATTATATATTTTTTTCAATGCCAATATCAAAAAAAAATAAACGAAAACTATATTTAAAAAAAACTTTTGAATCATTATTAAAAAAATAATTCTGACCTTTTACAAGGCATTATTATAATTAATATAATGTTATATTAAATATACTTCATATCAGATTTTCGAGTTTAAAAAATCTTACATTGCTAATCAGTATTATTATTTCTCTTTTAAAGGATTTTTTTACTACAAATATATAAAACAATTGCTTTTACAAATATTTTACAAAATTGGGTTTTATAGGAATGTTTACAAAATCTTTTTTTTATTAAATTACTAATTTTTTTGCAATAAAATACTTACTCAAATTTATAATTTATAATGTAATCATTTCATTTTTAGAGCATCTTTTGCTATTTTAAGGGCATATTTTAAAGTTTAGGTCGTACTCTGTACTGTTCTGATATTTTAAAGTTTAAGTCTTACTTTTGTACTGTTCTGACGATAAAATCAACCACTAAAAATAGTCAAAATATTTCATTAAGTCCATTTTGAGAGTATATACGAGTATATGAAATAAAATAAATAGTAGGTTTGAACCTGTCCAAAATTATATATAACAGGTCGGCTGAAAAGTTCGTATCGTTTCAATGAAAAACACATTTTTTTTGTCAAAATTCATTTTT
>JAAAKO020033321.1:0-13034 GCA_010015015.2 Bolitophila cinerea | reverse complement strand
TGTGGGATTAGGAAACTGCGTTTTAGGGTATTACGGAAGAAAAATTGTAAATATATATGAATATTCCCATCAGGCTATTTGGCATGTGGCTGGTGGGATTGGGATGAAAGTTCGTATCTGTGGTCATGAGGACGAACCCTTTCTTAAAAAAAGTAATTTCCCTCGCCTCTCACGTAAATTAAAAAAATCGGGTAGTTTTTTATGTGAGTTCCCTCACCTTTCACGAAAATACAAATATAATACGAATATCTTTTTTTCTGTGTGCATTTTTGTTGTTGTGAAAAAATAATAAAATATGTTCTTGAAGCGCAAAATGATTGCCCTATTATATTTTGTAGTTTTTTTTGCTTGTTTTTTTTAAAAAAATTTTTTTTGTTTTTTTTTTTTGTATTTTTTTTTAATTTTGTTTTTATTTTGTATTTTTTTTATATATTTTTTTGTATTTTATTTATTTATATTGTGAGTTTTTTTTAATTGTGATTCTAAATTTATATCTATATCTCATTCCCTCTCATTACCTTTTACATAGCAATGTATGTTGTAAGATATACCTCTTAAATATGACATGATGTAGTTTTGAACAATATTTTTAAGACGTTTGCCGAGATTACGATATTCACCAGCACATACTTGTTCACTTACAAAATCTGTTAATTTTGTATGGACTTGATAAAATCGGAAATTTAAGGATTTTTCACACTTTTTTTTTAAACTATGTATCGTAAAAAGTTGATAGAACGAAGAAGGACATAAATCAAATGTTCCATCTAGACACCATTCGTTTGACCAATTTAAGAGACATAAGTTTTTATTTGTCGAAAAATAAGAATTCTATCGTCAACATTTCCAGAGTCGTATAAAAGAAAAGGGTCGCCCTTAAGAGTAATTTTAAATTGCTCGGCGATTACGATTTCGGCTCTATTATGAGCAATGAGATCTATGTCTTGTCTTGATCTCTGAATAATAACATACGTCTCAAACTAAAAGGTCGGGACATTTCAGGAGCTACAGCTCGTTGTATGTTAGCGCATGACTCGGCTACTATACATTGTGTAGAAGTTTGTAGGCGATTAGAATTGCAAGCAGCATTTTCTCTTGTCTCCACAATTTCAACGTTTGCTGTATGACAGTGATTTCCAGTTAATAAACTGACTACATCGTTTTCGGAATGAGCTCAAACTTTACAATTTTTCTTTTTATATTCAGTACAATTCCAGCATTTTTTATTTTAGAACTGTTTCTCTTTATAAAATGTATAGCCATTTATTACTAGAACTGGTTTATTTTTGTCTGTGTATGTAAAAGTATTCATTTGAGAAGCAATAAAAGGAAAAACACCGTAAAACGTAAGTACTTAAAGATATGTAGCAAAAAAGAAAAATCAAACTCGCTATCCGATTTTGTGCTGCCGAGTGCCGACAGTTGCCGAAAATTTAAATTGTCGGCAGCACACTGTCGCAAACTCTACCATACTGTTTATAAATTGGTCGATGATGTTTGGCTGTCGGTAGGCGTTTGTCATCAACGCTATCACACTTCTTCCGATTTTTGGCTGCTGTTGGGAATGGTAGATTCACGCATCGAAAAGCAAACCACAAATTTTCGTGAGCCGATTTCAGCAAACAATCGTCTCCAAGTGACATTGCCATATCTGGCGTCGGGATGCAAAACACAATTAAAAAATAATACCTGAAGTTTTAGATGCATGATGTATGATGTATTGGTGAAGGAGTACCTAAAAGTATTAAGATATGTTTTCAAAATTTTAAAGTTTAAATGAAAGTTTAATAACAACAGGCATTTTTGAACACTGATATTGTATAAGGATTCAAGTTGGCTGTCTTAAAATCAGCTAAGCTCCCTGGTTTTTCTCTCCAAACCCAATCTTCAGCAGTGCGTACAGGTTCTCGATCGGTGATAGGTCCGGACTTTCAGGTAACCATTGCGTATTTTCTTTTGCTCTGAATTGGTGCGTTGTCCTGGGAAAGGATAAAGTTGTTGTTAATACAGATTTGCCTTCTGAAATGATTACAGTAGTTTGAGGTACAAATTCGAAACGACTTTTCCTTCAAAAGCACAAGTTTGCCACCGCTTTCTGATGAAAATCATTCACAAACCGTTACTTAGCTAAAAGGTCTTGTGAGTAGGTTATGTAAACTTGTATGAGTGATTAGCCAGTTTTTATCCAATCAATAACTCCACCATGCAAATATTTGATTCCGATGGTGTAAACTCGTCCGATACATTATCCATTTGTCGGTCTATCCGGATATTGGTGACTTCTCCTCCTTGTTGTTGTCGATATGAAACGAGGTCTTTTTTAAATGAATTATGCATTTTTATGATATCTTTATGTTAACTTATGGATATTTGTTGATATTAATTACAAAGATAGAGATACTGCAGCGGGAGAAAGCAAAAAACGACTCACGCCTGGCGATCGCCTCTCGGCGACTCTATAGTGTGACCCGATGATCATAGCAATTTGCATGCAAACCCAGCAAATTTTGACAAATTAATTTCACGCGCAAGTTTAAATTGTCTTTGTTTTTGTTTTTATATTTTTTTATGTTTTAACAGCTTTTTAATTATATTTTAACGGAGAAAGATGTATAATAATGATGTATAACCCTTATGTTAATGACGCTATCAAGCAATGTGAATTTTATATTTTTATTTTATTATTATACGTTAAAATGCATTAAAATGTAAACACAATACAAAATATTACATTATACATTTCTTTTACTATTTTGTATATCAAAATAATATTTACATTTACTAATTTTACATACATTTGGTATGCAGCAATGTGAAGGCGTTAAACAAATCGAGCTCGCTGACAGGCGAGGCGAACGCCAGGCGATCGACTGCTCTTTTTTGTGCTTTCTTCCAAACTGTCGAAAAAGTGTCGAACGCCCTGGCGTTCGTAGTTGCTTTCTTCCGCTGCTGAAGAAGAGCATTCGAAAAATCGATAGACGACAAAACTTTAGTACCGGCCAACGTCCCTAGAATTCTATTTATTTGCTGGGTTGGGTATGCATCTTTCGAGGTGACGGAATTCAACTTTCAACTTACTACGCCTGGCTTCGCTAACATCAAAATTACAACTATTAGGATTAACGGACCCACATATACCACTTGACGAATATTAAACGCCTTCCAGAAATGTATCCCTAAAATCATAGGCTTTGAAATGGAATGTACGAAAAGCGCTTTAATGACAGCAGTCTGTCCGCTAAATTCAATTATGGGATTTCAATATTCCAATGCATGCTGAGCTCCATCTGCAGTTTTGACCATTCCGAGGTGCTACAATGTTTTTAAATTAAGATCAACGATGACTGTACAAAACTCACGCCCCTTAATCTAGAAGTTCTATTACATTGTGTCCCTTTACTAGAATTGATGCATGAGGTCAATTATCATCACGAACGTAAGTTACAGTAATTTTTTTGTGTAGGGTCATGGTATTATTGTTGAAATTAATTAAAAAGGTTGATATATTTATTAATGTTTTTAACCAGATGCGGTTACCGAGAGATTTAGATTTACTTAACCTGTACCTTGTTGTAAAATTTTAAATTTGTTTATTCTTCTTATAATAAGTTCAACTTGAATTCTTGCTGCAGCGATTTCTTGGGCCATTTTAACTTAGTCTTTAGTAAATTTATTTCTTCCAGATAAAAACAACAGATGCAACATTGAATCTACGGTTAGCCATTACTAACTCGATTCGATTACTAATATATCTCCAGATGTGTAAAAAGTATGCTTTTTAAAATATCTCTTTCGAAACCATCTGACAAAAAAACAATTCCACCACTTGTGTGCATTCTGCAATAAACATTTGAAAGTCGCCGAAGACGTATATGACGAGTATAAGTGTTGCCTTGTTCACTATAATTTTGAGCCTTCTGTGTGCGAATTTCAATAATTTATCTAATATTTTACATTTGTATTTTTTGATTTGTAGAATTTCTATTTAGGCCCTTTAAATTTGCTGTACAGAAACATAATCTAAGTATTTATGATTATAGAATTGACAGATCGAATAGTACTAGACCAATACAGCACAATAAATATATGTGTCCAAATTGAGACCTACGTTCGTTATATATAATATTAATTTGATCTAAACTTAAAAAATAATTTATATTCATGGAAATAATTTATATATATATATTTTTAAATTATCTGAAATTATAAATGTATAATATATATAATATACATATAAAGTCAATTCAAATATAACATCATCTAAATAATTACGATTTATTTTTTTTGCCAAACGCTTCTCCATCCTCCAAAGTTTCTGGTAGCTGGCAACCATTTGTTTCTGGTAACATAAATACTAATGCAGCTCCAATTAACGGAATAATTCCAAAAATAAGTGGAGGCAACCAATGGTAATGCAATGCGTATCCAGCCACAAACGGAGCAAGCATTGATCCAATTCGAGCTATCATGGAAGCTGTTCCTACACCAATGTTACGTACAACGGTTGGAAAAAGTTCACCAGCATACAAATATACCGTCGGGAATGAGATACTCATGCCAATGATTCCAAACGATGCTAACGTAACAATTGCTCCGCTTGCGTCAGATGGAATGAAAGCTATAATCAACAGTGACACACCTGTCAAAGTATTAGCGCCAATCAATGTTGCTTTCCTACCAAATCGTCTCATCGTGTAAATGCATACAACCGTTCCGGGAAGTTCGAGAGCTGCAGATATTGCTACATTTGAAAATATATCTCCACCAGCTTGTCCAATATATTGAGCCACTCCAAAGAATGCCAGTCCACAAACAAACCAATTAAAACATATGTAAATAGTTTTGGCACGCATGTTGGGGGTACGAAAAAGATCCCAAAAGTTTCCCTTTGATTGAGATGGAGAACTACTTGCCGAATTCTGCTTTTGTAATGTAAGATCCGATTTGATTGTCTCCGTCGGTAAATTGTTAATTCTCGCAGCTTTTTCTAGTACATTGACACTTTCTTCAATACGTCCAACAGTGTAAAGCCATCTTGGTGATTCTGGAACCAGCCAGTAGTATGAAATTAGTATTACGGAAGGAATTGATAAAGCAAACTGAAGATGATGCCAGTCTCGTAAGTAATATGCAAATCCAGCCAGTGTTAAGTGACCCAGATTAAAAGGAATCTGATAAAGAACTGAGATAAGTTCACGCCATCTCACACCAGTTATTTCCATAATGAGAACAAAGCTAGAAAGAAGATAAAATGAATTATTATATATAGTTGGTTTAAAAAAAATTGGTCTTACCTGGTTGTCATTGTGCCACCTGTTGAAACGGCAGTTATAAATCGTAAAGTACAAAACAACCAAAACCATGGAACAAATGCAGTTGCAACTCCACTTACCAATTGTATAAGGACAGCTGTCACAAGCGGAATCCGTCTTCCAAATCTATGCATTAGACAGTTTTGTTAGTATGTTCTTTTTATATAGTAAATATTATTTAGTAAAATAAAAAAAAAACAATTACTTGTCAGCCAAAGTCCCAAATAAGATGTTTCCAATCAAAATTCCAAGCATAAATATGGTTTGAGATAGGTTTGCTAGTTGTGCATTCTTACACACCAAATCCCATTCAGTGATTATGCTTTCACTGAAAATTGATCGATTAAATTCGTGAGATTCACAGCTTAGATCGCATTTTTGTAGTGTTGCGTTTGAGCACTGAAAAGATACCGGTGGAGCAATAAAGATGATACTCATCTAAACAAATTAAAAAAATATATATATATATAAAAATACTTATACCATGCAGATTTTACTATACAATATTACCTGATGCCATGCTACTGGAAATTTTAAAAGAAATATAGCTGCACAAACAAAAATTTGCCATTTTCCAAAGCCACCCATTGCATCCTGAATTGTATCATGTTTTTTTTGTGCCTCGTCGCTGGCTAAAAATAGAGATTAATATATGAATTGAGTTGTGTTTTATTAATAACATTAACCATACTCATTATACGTATACAACATGCATTTATAGAAAAGTTAAGTCTTATTCAATCTATGGTAAATATTTGAATATTTGGTTTTCGTAGTTGAAATTTAAATTTTTTATTCTGTTTTTCTGCCAGTAGTTAGACTTCATGACTACAATAATATATATTATCTTTCTAGCTACCTTTATAATTTAAGCCATTTATTATATTTATAGAGGTTACGTTTTTCTAATGCACAACTTTTAAAAAAAAGGTATAGTGCACAAGTAATCGGATATTTACTGAATTAAATTATGTAGACAAAATATTTTATTGGTTCTATATATATTTATATTTTATATATTAAGCAGTTCATTTGCCAAACCATCTTACTCCTAAATCATAAGTTAAAAAAATAATTATCGAATTTATCGACATTTTAGTATGGAATTAAATAAAAAATAAAGGCATAATGCAAAAAACAATTATTGAAAATAAAATAGGCTTTTTAACCAGTTTAACGCAGTTTACCCTCATTTTATATAAAGGCGAAATAGCTCGCACCCTTTTGGGTTCATAATCGCGATGCGGCGAAAACCGAGCCCAAAATATGAGTGAGGGTGTAAAAAAAATTGAAGTCTCCCTCACTCACTCGCTCGCTCGCAAAAGTTCAGAATCCAGCAGCAGTACGTATGATCTACCAATTTTATTAATTAAACTTTTATACGGTTTGGCTCATATATACACCAGAATTTTCTATATACGGACTTGTAATAAATATGTCTTCTTGAACGGTAGTGGAGAACTGGTTGAGTATGACGGTATCACAATCTCATTCTCTGGCAGACCATGAAACAACATGCCGCGAAGATGTTGGGATTGCTCTATCTCGCCAATCTAAAGCAAGTTTGATTTCCTCGACCTCTGTTTCCGGGAGTATCATGACTGCTAGGATGAGAAAAAAGATACGATCGTCCAATGCTACGCCCTACGTCTCTACCGAGCCATCGGACCTTACGTCTAAACATGAGTAAATTAAAGAAGACGGCGATTTACTTGTTCAGTTTTGCAACCTGCCACAAAGTCTCATGGGTCTCCCCTGACGGCGCAGCAGCAGCTAGACTATCGGATAACGA
Source organism: Bolitophila cinerea (assembly GCA_010015015.2). Taxonomy (NCBI): domain Eukaryota; kingdom Metazoa; phylum Arthropoda; class Insecta; order Diptera; family Mycetophilidae; genus Bolitophila; species Bolitophila cinerea. Next base: position 5,930 of record JAAAKO020033321.1, on the reverse strand, counting down.
AATAGCTCACAAACCGCATTTTTTTTACAAGGCATCATGTTAAACAGCCCAATAGATTGAGAGACCACTTTGAAAAATACTCAATAGTAAGATAACACTCATGCGCTGGCTCCTCCATTGAGTTGTTTATCCTTGCCTGTGTATCATTATAAGCACCCAATCAAACAGAAATCCCTGCTGCAATAGTCAGTCTAACCTCCCGCAAATCTGCCTGTTCTGAAAGATCCAATAGCAGCTGCTTCTAATGATTATACACTCAAGCGGACACGCAGCAATTTATCAAAGAAATGGAAAATAAGATACTCAAAGTAAGCGGCGCATGACATCGTAGTTGAATGATTGAACTGGTAAACAGTACTATTGTGTTAATTATTTCTAAAATGTCTATTAAAAAAAAGATAAAATTGAATTGTCAAATAAAATAACAGCATTCGGAAAAATGGCTATCGGAACACGACGAGCAGAATTTTGAGCCAAAAGACCATCGATAAGCACTTTATGTCACAAACATTAGACGCATAAGTAACTAGCACCATGACTTATTCAAAACGGCGGTATTGTGATTTTACGCTAATGACATCTTGGCTACAGTTAAGGCTACAGTGTTTTACAGACAAAAAGTTTGCGTGCGCAAGCGCATGCTTGGTATTTTACGTTTCGCGCATTTGTTACAAAAAACAGAAAAGTATATAATAAGACGCATTATATAAATCGGGCGGTATTTTCGTTGCCCATTTATTTTTATTTTTCAGGTTATAGATTTAACGCATTTGATAAAGAATGGTATACCGACACTTCTAGCACTAGTGACAGAAGCTCTTAATAATTGCAGCGCATGCGCGTGCGGCCAAACACCTCGGAACATTTCCGGAGCAGACAATCAGCCCGAGTCTGATTTGGAGTTAAGCGCGCTTACTGCGCTTACGGCCAGCTGAAGCGCGCTCTAAACGAAATCGGAATTCTGATTTGAAGTTCGAAATTTCGAGATCATAAAATCGGCATACATTTTGTAAGCGCAGCTCGAGAGATGCGCTTAGCCGATTTTAGAGTAATGACAACTCATATTTTGTGGTTATAATTCACAATTATAATCGCATTTATAAAAACAAGTTTATTTTAAATACACTTTATAAATGTTTGCGTGGCATAATCACCGTCAAGATATTCTCAACGACGAGGATGAGGAAGCCAACGAAAAGTGAGTAATCCATTTATTTATTTACAACATGAAATTCATTTTACCTTTGTATTTTAGAGCTCGGAGTCGCTTGCAAAACAAACGTTTGCGGGATGCAAGCAATCCGTTTAGCCTACCAGAGGCTGATTTCCAGCGAATGTTTCGCCTGAGCCGCACTGTCGCTGACGATCTACTCAAGGAGATGTTTACGAACAATCCGGGGCTGAAGAACGTGTACTCCAACGCTATTCCATACCACCTCAAGTTTTTTGCCGTTCTTAGCTTTTTTGCACACGGCAGTGACCAGAAACCGACTGGCGATAGCAAGGTTTTTGCGCAATCCCAATCGATGGTGAGCCGAAGCCTGCATTTGGTGTTAACAGAGTTACTAAAGTTGACAGGCAAATATGTTAGGTTTCCTACAACACCAGCGGAAATCGCTGCGAGTAAAGCCGGGTTTATGCAGAAATTCCAAATGCCAGGTATCGTGTGTGCTATAGACGGTACGCATATTTCTGTAATTAAGCCTCCCGCCGACCAGAACGGTTACCTGTATTTCAACAGAAAACATCACTACAGCTTAAATGTTTTAGCGGCTTGTAATGCAAAACAGATGTTCGTTTTCGCCGACGCTAACTACCCAGGATCAGTGCACGATTCGGCTATCTACCAGATGACTGGTTTGAAACGTCGGATGCCGGTTGAAAATGCATTTATGCTTGGCGACTCTGGTTTTCCTTCGGACCACTGTATGCTCACGCCAGTGGCAAATGCACCCACTGGGTCTAAGGAGGAAAAATATAACATTGCACACAAACATACACGAAATGTTATAGAGCGAACATTCGGTTGTTTGAAGATGCGATTTCGGTGTCTGACACGAAGTCGTTCTTTGCATTACAGGCCAAAGACGGCAGCACAAATAACATATGCGTGTATGATTCTGCACAACATCTGTATTTCGCGAAACATTTTGATGAATTCTGCTGACGAAGAGGCTATTTTAGACGAGGATTCTGACAACGAGGATTATGATACCACCCACGCGCCCGATACTCACGTTGTCAGACGTGTACGTAATTTGTACATCCAAAGAAATTTTTAATAAATGAAAACACATATATTTAATAGACGGTCTTTTATTTCTCTCCTTAAAATAAAAGCTCAAATAACAATAAATAATAATAATAAATAATAATTAAAAAAAATCACATAATAAATAAAATAATAAAAAATAAATAATAAATCTCTATCACAGCTTTTCCAGCATCATTTGCACAATGAGTTGTTGTGTTTTGGCCATTTCCATCAGCACCTCATTACTTTTGGCCATTTCTACCACAACATCGCCGATTCGATCGGCGAGGCGAGAGATAGCTTGCGCTACTTGAGTCTCTGACTCCAACAACATCTGTGCCTTTTGCGTCTTGTTGGCGGGACGACTGCGGATGGTTGTTGGGGGTGGGGGTTGGTCGCGCTGTGTTGTTGTGGGCGTCGTCGGTCCAACGTTGTCAGATGGCTGCTGGCTGTTTGTCGACGTCTCTTCGTCGGAATTTGCGTGTACAATTTCCAGCTCTAGTACCGTTCCGAAACCGAGATTTCCAACGTTCAGACCATCGATAACCTCACGGCCCCAGAGACTCAACGCTCGCTCTTCAACGTCGGTGAGCGTTTTTGGGTTCGCTGGCCCACCACCAGTGCCGTTGCCATACTCTTTTATGGCTCTTGCCTTGCCGCGCGTCTGGTTCTTCCACGACCGTAGCGTGTTACGCCACTCCGCGGAAGTCTTGGTCGGGCCGGCCCCATATGCATTTAATTCGTCAGCCAAGGCGTCCCAAAGCACGTTTAGTGTACCTGGATCGCCTGCACCTGTACGAATCTGCTCGTGCTCCGTCATGTGCGATACGTATATTTCGTATTGGCCCGAATGTGTGCGTGGGCAACGCTTCATTTTTTCAGCTGAAAACAATTAAAAGTAACTTACTTACTTACCCATTTTATTGGAAATATACGCATAAATCGCACACAACAACCACACAACCGAGCAGCAAAACACCAAAGCCAAACAAATGTGACAGTTGCTTATGGTTTTTGTTGTATTTTCGATGATGGAACGCGTGGAATTGGAACGCGCTAACGACTCCGAATTATTCGCAATCAGAATAGCGATTTAAGAGCGCGTCGTTAAGCGCTCTTAACTCTCGTGCGCTTAACTGATTTTGAGTTAAGAGAGCTTAACTTTAGCGCACCAAATCAGAATCGGGCTGAATATCTTTAAAAAAACAGAAACTGTGTTTTAATTTAAAATTGCAAAACATAATACCTAAAAAAATGATCTCAAAAATGTACAATAAATATAAATAATAAAAAATATATGGTGTCATATTCGCCAGGTCACTATTCAGTTCAGCTGAACTATCCTCAGCTGTGTGTTGGTGGTTGGTTGTGAAATCTACTCCTGGCCGGCCGGACTCCAGCTCTCAAAAATGCGCATCATAGCGCGGCGGTGCATTGGGCAATCCTCCGATAGGATCATATGGTCGTCCATACTTCCTGTCATTTTGCAGCTCTTACATGACGGCTTCAAAATAGTGCTTCTCGATGCAATATGATTCCCGCAATTCTGACAGAGCATGGTTTTATCGCTGCACTGGAGGGCAATATGTCCGTATCCGCTGCACTTGTAACAAGTGAGCACCGAAGATAATTGCCTCACTTGGTATGAGCGCCATCCTATGTACACACGCCGTTGCCTAAAAATACTTCCTTTGCCTTCTGCGAGACTGCTACTACGATACTACCAATAATTTCTCTGCGCCTCGATATGATGTGTGTATCCTGCTTGAATTTGTCCATCGTCATGACGCTCTTCAAGTTTTTGTTGAAGAGCTATTCCATGAACTCATCGTCGCTCACATCCTTACTCATATCGCAAATCAACAACTTATAACCAAGCATCTTCGGGCTAGAAAAAGATAAACCAGCGTCAGTCAACTTTCCTGCCCTTTATCTGCTTCAACTCTAGTCCTGACAGCGTCTCAATAACAATTCCTTCGTTCCGTAAAAAAATGCACGCTTTTTACTCGAACCTCTGGGAAATCACTGCTCAACTGCATGACTTTTACCTTCACAACCTCGTACAATCAGCGCAAACGATATTGGTTTCTGGGTGACCCTTAATTTGGATCTCCATGCTAACGCTGCACGCTTCTTCTCTGCGGTATTCTTCGGCATTGGCTTCGGCTTCACTAGCCTCCCCCTTGGACCAGGTGCCGGCCACTCCGACCCGATAACTGCAGGTACTGCTGCTGGTCCTCCAGGACGTCCCTGCCGGCGTACCAGGTCCATGAACAGCTTGTTCAGGTACTAAGTCGCCACAACGGCCAAGGAAACCTACGTGTCTATTAAATTTAAGCCTTGCCTAAGGCAACTATGCTAAAACCTACCTAAACTAACTATCTTACTGTCTAGACTTATGCTAGACTCCAAAAATACCTGATCTATAAACTAACTTAACTATTACTAGCCGAACCTAACTAACTTAAAAACCAAAAACTACAATCTAACCAAGATAACAGTAAAAACTAACTGTAATTAAACTTATACCACAAATACTAACTTAAACCTATCCTACAAACTCTAATCTTAAATATTCGCTGCCAACAACTTTAAAAATCTACACAATTCTAAAAATACATCTACTCTTATTGGCGTACCAAACTCGTCCAAAACCAAAATATGTACAGTGATCTCGAGCAAAACTGTTTTTTTTTTATCTTCTTTACTTTTTTTTCAGGTGGGCGAGAATCTTTGCCAGCTCTGCTGGCTTGATGAAAAGGGGACTGCTAACCCCGCCACCGTATTGCCACGACGACAGTACAGTACCCCTTACAACGCCAACCTCCATCACCACCTCCACATAGATCTTATTTGCAGCAATTCCACCAGCCACCTGGTCCCTACAGCAAGTTACCACTCGAGAGTGCGCGCTTTGGCTTCTTGGCCTTCACCACAGGCTCCACGGGAAGATGGATGAGAGACCCAAGTCCTCCAAATTGTCACTCGAGAGCGAACGCTCTACGGGTCTTTTGTGAACGCCGCTATTGGTGGCGCCATAATGGAGCCAATAGTGAATAAACGAGAAAAGGTTAAATTTGACATCTCTATTAATCTTAGGCATTGCCTAAGGCAACTATGCTAAAACCTACCTAAACCAACTATCTTACTGTCTTGACTTATGCTAGACTTCAAAACTACCTAATCTAAACACTAACCTAACTATAACTAGCTGAACCGAACAAATTTAACTACCGAAAAACATAACCTAACTAAGCTAATCTAAGCTAACTTTTTTTAAGGTGTCGTCAACAGCCGAAGCTAACTGACAGATTATTTCATCTTTAGTACTATCCATATTAAAAAATAACATTAAAATACAAAAACACAATAAGTGACAGCAAATTAGGCGCGACTGTACGACCTGACAACAATTGAAATAAAAATAAAACTTCAGCATTGCGTCGTCTCTCTGAAAGAGATTCTAAGGCCTAAAACGGTCAGCGTAGGGAGGAAGGACATAATTGTTACATATTTACTGATATTTAAAAGAGGCAATTCCGCTCGCACCATTCAGAGAGTGAATTCAAGTCCCGTTGTATGGTTACAAAATAAGACTTCGTTTCAACTCGTGCGAATATCTTCAAGTCATCCGCATACATTAAACATTTCGAGTATTTAAAGACATTGACTACAT
>JAAAKO020033310.1:0-13035 GCA_010015015.2 Bolitophila cinerea | reverse complement strand
TATATAATATAAAATATACTTCATTCATTGAGAGAGCTGCAACGAACGCACATATTTGCATATTTCTTTGTGCACCGGTTTTCGAGTGTCTATCTATATATTCTATACTATACGAGAATATATTCATGGTAACTTTGCTGGTGCGCAAGCAATTAGCGCCGATCTTCAAGACGTGATTTCCCTTTTTTAGACATCTTACAACGCAGTACACATATAGTACTTTTTAACGAGCTCCTTATTTCAATTCCATCATTTGTGTGTATATTCGTATTTTATATACATCTTGCAAATGGTCCGTCGAGCAGCACATGATTGTATCGGAACTGATCGTTGTTGTTGTTGTTGTTGTTATATTACAGAGCCCACGAAGATTATGGCTTTTGTCAGGTGGGCACGTCTGCAGCCCTGCTGGACGATGCCACCATGGTACTGGGCAGTCCAGGTCCGTACACGTGGCGCGGTACAATATTTGTGACGTCCATCCATGAGGACTATCTGCACAGAGACAAGCAAACCTATTACGGACCGCACACGGATTTCTCGTCTCCGGTGGACAAGTACAGTTATATGGGTAAGTAATCAGAATATAAAGAAATCTTATAATAATACTAATATGAAATTTTATAATAAATTGTATCTTATCAGAGTTTTTTAAAAACAAATATCAAGCATTAAAATCTTTGGGCGTTTTCTGCTTTTAAATCACCTATCACGCTAGAGATTTCTCTCTAGAACCTTTTCCCGAATCCTCGAGAATTCCCGCCTATTATTTTTTCCCGAAATTCGTTAATTTCAAGAATCCCTTTTTACCTTTTTACGAAGTTAATTTATAAAAGAGACTAAAACATTTATATGAATGAGATCCAAGAAAAACTTAAGGATTACTAAGTTCCGGCCCCAGACTCAGTACAAACCCCAACTAATAATGGTTCTCTTTCGAATGATCAATGCATGCCCATTATCATTATTAACTCCGCATTTCGGTCACTTTCGGGATCAATAAACATTTGTCACAAAAATTCCTGCAGCATATTCCGAAAGATGGGTCAGTTTGTGTATCATAAACTTGGCTGAACACTTCTTATTTCTCATAGGGTTAGTATATAACCCTCCTTCAAACATCTACATTTCTAATGTCGAGCAAGGGTTAACTAACTAAGCCCTAAACAACAAGAAAATGGCCCTCGGTACTTTCCTGGATTTCGAGTGAGCGTTTAACAACGTTGCGCCGCACATCGCATTAGTCCCTAGATGGATTGATTCTATGCTAAAACATAGAATTGTCCATTTTGCATTTGCTAGCATATGCAGACGACTTTGCGGTCATCATATCAAGGAAATATGCGAGCGATCTGTGTGATCTAATGCAGAATGCTTTGAATATTATCTCCAAATGGTGTGAGGTTTTATGTCTTTCAGTTAACGCTGGGAAGACAGATACCATCCTTTTCACAAAAAAAAACAAGATTGAAGGACTTTGTCCAATCTTTCTTGGTAATAATCTAGTTTAGAGGGTCTCAAAAGTAAAATACCTCGGTTTTATACTGGACGACAAACTGTCCTGAAAAGACCACTTGGACTACAAACTTACCAAAGCCACCAATGTTTTTTGGCAATGTCGAAAGGTAGGTCGTGGGGACTGTTCCCAAAGTTAGGCCAGAATTTCGCTATCCCTTCAAGAGAGTATTGGACACGCGGTATACTCCCTCCACTAGATGATGGGAGGGTGTGGTACACCGATACAGCTCATGCACTGGGTTTCCAGAAACGGGTGTGAAACAACCAAGATGCTTCTAAGGAAACCTTAAGCGCCAAGAGCTCATAGTTTGGTGTGCGGTATCTTCACGTGTCACTGCAGACTTAACAAACACCTGCATCGGTTGCAGTATTCTGATAGTCCAACCTGCCGTTGCGGGAAAATTGAATCCTCAATTCATTTCCTCGCTGAGTGCCCGGCACTATAGACATCTTCAGATGTCAAGTGTGTTATGCCTATAAGATCCCTCTTGGCTCGCTCCATCTTCTACTTCTAAGTAAAATTGTTGAGTTTGCCAAAAGTTCGGGTAGTGTCTCGGAGGTCGACCGACTCTTGATTACGGGTTTAAGCACAATGGGCCCACTCAGCGGCCTACGTGCTGGACCTCTCTCTTGAGTAGGTCCCCCTCCCATCATCATCATCATCATTATCACCATCATTATCATCATCATCATCAAGGGTGAACTAGCCTAAGTCTTGTCTACAGTGACATCATTTTGACTTGGGATTTCTACATAAAAATGTGTGTTTGTTCTTCTAAGTCTAGATCCCTTGTTCAGCTATTCTCTGGTGTGGAACTCACAATTATTAATTCAGTCCCAACGCATTTATCTCCATCAGCATTGCATGCCTCTTGTCTGGATCTGTTTGTGGTTGGGAACTTATCAAACGTGATTACATGTAGCCAAGTGAGAGTGCCTGACATTTCCTATCATGACCTTGTATTTCTGTCCTATTATGCTTCAGTTACAAATGTTCGTCTTGATAGTCCCTCCTTTAGATATTTATTTCGTATTAATTTTGAGGAACATAATGCTGACCTAGGAGCTGTCCCTTGGCATGATATCTACCATATATATAATATTGTCGAGTTAGCTTTTATAGCTTTTATTAAAAACAATATTACTGCCCTGTTTAATAAATTTGTACACTTGAAGAAACTTAAACAAGTTACAGATATCCATGGCTCTGTGCAGAATTGGAGCATGTTGAGACGGATCGTGATAGGCACACATAATTTGAAGGCAGTCAAGGTGGAGCACTGACTGAGCACTATTTGTAGAGCTCAGATATTTAGCAAAACATTGTGAAGATATGGCGAAAGCCAAATAGCCTGACTACCAAGGAACTTGGCGTAATATTGGTTCTATAGGGGTTACCACCAAACGCACTGATTCTTGCAATTTGGATGTCCAGTTAATTAAAAAGCATTTTACTACATCTTCAATTGCTACGACTGCTTCTATTCACTCGGTACCAGCATTATCCATAGTTCATCATACGCAATAAGTTATTTCTACTAATAACTGTTTCTTCTGCCAAAATGTTTTCCCTGAAGATGTTATTAAAGCAATTTTCGCAGTTAAATCAAATGCCGTTGGAGTGGATGGTATACCACTTAGATTCGTAAAATTGCTCTTTCACACTATTATACCTGTTCTTTGTCATCTTTTAAATAGTATCTTTACAACTTCTATCTTTTCAGCATCATGGAGTGTGCTAAGGTACTTTCACTGCTAAAAGTTTCGGAATCTAAAAGTTTAAATGATCTTAGACCTACAAGTATCTTACCAGCCTTGTCCAAATGCATGGAAATTCAGATTAAAAATAAAATATTTTTTTACATAACTGATAACGATATGCTTTCTGAGAAACAATATTTCCGCTCTACCACTACTGCTTTACTTAAAATAACCGATGACGTTAAAATGGACCTTTATAAGAAATATATAAGTATTCTTCTATTTCTGGATTTCACTAAAGCGTTTGATAGTGTGGATCATGATAAGTTATGTTTACCATCTGCCACGAAGCTTGTTTGAACGTATTTAAGTGGTCGTTCACTGAATGTTAGTTTGAATTATTTTCTAACTATGCGAATTTAGTGTGAAGGGTTTGATCCTTGGGCATTTGCGTTTCTCATTATTCATAAACGATCTACCGAACAAATCTTTGAATAGTTACTGCAGTACGTTTGCAGATGATGTCCAGCTAAGATTCAGCGGTCCTATAGCCAAAGGCCCTGATGTTATATAGCCTGCGTTAACATTGAACTTGCTAGAATAAAAAAATGGTATGAAGACAATGGTCATAGACTTATACCTCATAAAACCCAGGCTATATATATTTCGAAAACCAAATCAGACACTTCTCTGTGGCCTGATAACAGACTTGGTTGTGTTTCAATTATTCCTTAAGATAAATTAAAAAATCTTGTTGTAATTTTTAATAGAACACTGACTTGGTTGGATCAGGTTAGTTTAATTTGAGATAGGGCTTACAGAGGCCTAAGAAGACTCTGGAAGTTTTTTTAATTTTATCCCATTCCATATTTTTTGGAGACTTGTTAAAACTCTCATTATTCCTTACTTCACCTATGGTGACATAGTGTTGACATCGGTTAGTTGAGTTTGCGACGTAAACTCAATGTAGCTTATAATTCATGAATTAGATTTGTCTATAAATTATAAAAGTATGATCACATATCTGCTTATTCGGATTATATTTTTGGCTGCTCTTTAGAAAAATATTAGGATTTCAGAAATTGTTTAGCTCTACCGAAGGTTGTTGGGTGTTCCCGTGTTGTCTATGTTTCATTTGAATATACTTCTGTTTTCTTCTTTTTTTCTGGCTCTATAAATGGTTTAATGTTTAAACGGTCACATCGATAAGTAGAATTATTCACGTCAACAGTAAACGAACGGTCGTTGATTTTTCCTAACACCTTTCCTTTCCTCCAAGAACTGTCTGGACCTTTCAACTTGACGAATACCGGATCGCCAATTACTAAGTTTTGTATATTCACGTGTTTTCTTGTTGAAATAGAATTTGGATCTCATCTTATTTTTTTCAATTCGGTCCAGAACGTTTGCTTCAACATTTAGTTTCATTTTGAATAAAAGAAGCGGGACAGAACACCTTGTTCTTCTTGAAATCAGTCATTGCACTGGACTGCTATTCATCTTATTAGAAGTATTTCTCTTGTTTAATATAGCTTTGTGAATATCTTGTTTTTAATGGCAAACTGTCTAAATTAACTGCTAAGCTACTTTGACTGCAGACTTATTTTTGTTCCATTGCCTTGGGGACTTGAACTCTAAATTTGATGCTAAAAACATAAATTCTCATTTCGGAATTGCGTAGCATTGTCCGTAATTACTATGTTTGGAACTCCATGTCTAGCAAAATTTCTTTGCAGCATCACTTGATTCCAATATGTATTTTCAACTTGTTTCCACTTGTCTCTATACCGTAGGCATCTGGTAGTTTTAAGGCTCTGTTAAGATCCACCGGATCAATGCAAATTCGCAATTATCCATTCCTAGTAACAAGTAAAATATTACTAACCAAATCAGTATGTATATCTTATTTCTCAAATCTCAATCCAGATAGAAAAATGATAAATAAATAAACATTATTCTTATACATTTCTTTAAATAATCAACACTTATAGTTGATTGGTAAAATTTTACCCTTTTTAAATATATTGGTTGGTTGTCTTTAATCAAAACAAGTCTTGCAAAAAATGGCTAGATTTACCAAAATATTTAAATACTAAATCAAGACCATTGATAACATTTTAAGCCTGATATTTTTGTCTGTATACCATATTACTAATTTATATCTTTATTATAATATAGGAATGGCTGTAACGGGCGGTCGTTACTTCAACAATAACATGTCCTTTGCCACCGGAGCACCACGAGCCAATGGTCACGGCCAGGTTATGGTGTTTTCCAAAAGCCAAACGTCCAGTCAACTTGAAATGGTCGCATCGATCACACTCGAAGGTGAACAGTTCGCCTCCAGTTTTGGCTACGAACTGGCCACGGCTGACGTTAACGGTGACAGTCTGCCCGATCTACTGGTTGCGGCTCCATTCTATTTCGGACGACACGATGGAGGCGCTGTGTATGTGTACCAAAACGAAAATCACAAACTTCCCATGAATGCCACACTAAAACTGACCGGTAAGCTAGAGTCGAGATTCGGTCTGGCATTGGCTAACATCGGTGACATCAACCGAGACAGTTGTGACGATGTGGCCATTGGAGCACCGTACGACGGAGACGGTGTTGTGTTTATCTATCTCGGTTCCAAGGATGGCCTATCGGCGAAACCATCGCAAATCATTGCTGCCTCCGATCTAGGTCTTATGCCGACACCGATTAAGACTTTTGGTAGCTCGTTGGCCGGGGGAATTGATCTTGATGATAACTCGTACCCGGACCTGCTAATTGGTGCGTACAGCTCTGCAGCAGTCGTCGTGCTGTTGGCTCGACCGATTACCGACATACGCACGGAAGTGCGTGGTCTAGAGATGCTCAACATTGATCCGTCCAAGCAGGGATGTTTCAGTGATCCAAGCACCAATCTAACGTGCTTTGCTTTCAAGGCATGCTGTTCAATTGAGCCGTACGAGTCAACGCCCGCTAAATCACTGGAACTTATTTATACCATCGAAGCAGAGACGTACAACGGAAAAAAGAAATTCTCGCGCGTATTCTTTGGACCAGACTTCAAGAAGCGCAGTAACATCGTGCGCCGAAACATTCTTGTGCAGACCAACGGACTGATGGACTGTCACGAGGAAGTGGTGTACGTGAAGGACAACACCAGAGACATTCAGAGTCCAATTCAGTTCCGATTGAACTACACAATTGTTGAGCCGGCACTACCAAACTCGGGCCTGAAATCATTGAATCCGATTCTGGACCAAACACAGGCGGATCGTCCGTTTGAGGTTAGCTTCCAGAAGGACTGCGGCACCGATGACGTGTGCGAATCACAGCTAGAAGTAAATGCTGAATTGGAATTGGAGCGAGAGAGTAAGTCTAGATTAACATATTATTTTCTAAGATAATTTCTATTAAATCTCTATATGTTTAATTTCTATAGATGACGAATATTCCTTGGTACTTGGACAACTGGACGAACTGCACTTAAACGTGACCGTGACCAATACCAAGGATTCGGCATACGAGTCACAGTTATTCGTGGAGCATCAAAAGTTTGTTACATACATTGCGGCCACTAAGGGATCCGTGATCTGTAATCGTTTCAACGAGACCATTGTGGCGTGTTCTCTAGGAAATCCCATGCGACGAGATGCCTCTGCACAGGTAACGCTTCGATTCGATCCTAGCGGCCTGGAAGACTCTGCACCAACGCTATCGTTCCGCATATTTGCAAACTCCACCTCGAAGCAGATCTTTCCTCGGGACAAAACTTTGCTGAGCGTGCGTGTTGTGAAGAAGGCAGAGCTTAGTATCCAAGGTGTGGCCTCACCGGAACAGTCATTCTACGGTGGTGAAGTAAAGGGCGAAAGTGCAATGAAGGACTTTGATGACGTCGGTACATCGGTGGTGCACACATACCAGATCTACAACGATGGACCGTGGCGTGCTCCTTATATTGAAGTGTTTATTATGTGGCCTCATCAGGTGGCCAACGATAAGACACAAGGTAAATGGTTACTGTACTTGGAGGACAAACCATCCATTGAGGGTGCTGGCGGTGGAGAGTGTGAGGTCAATGACAGTATTTTCAATCCACTGAAACTACAAAAAAGACCGAAGACAAGTGAAAATCTAGAAATGGGAGCACCCGAATCGTATCGTAAGTTCTCGTCCACAAATCGTTCGCAGAATGTGAACAGTGAGAGTTCAGACAAGCAGCAGTCCTTTGCCAAGTTTTCAAGCAGCTCCTTAAACCGTGTAAAAAGAGATCGAGCGATGATCATTCGAGCCGAGCGATTAATGGACAAAGATGGAAAGAAAACGGATATTGTACACATGGTAAAATCCACATACGATTAAGTTTGGTTATGTTTTAATTATTATTTTTATTTTTTTAGGACTGCGACAAGAACACTGCCAAATGTGTTGTGTTTAAATGTAAAATATGGAATATGCAACGCAAATCGGAAGCCTACATCCACGTAAAAGCCCGCCTCTGGAACTCGACCCTGGTAGCCGATTATCCTCGTGTGGACTTTGTAAATATTGTTTCATATGCCCAAATAAAGATTCCTAGCATATATGGTATCGAACAGTCTAAATCTGATGATCGAACTTCGGTAATTTTAAAATAATATAGATTGCATTTTTTTTTGGTGTTTTACCTTCTGATTTATGACTATAGGTCGAAACACGTGCCTATCCAGAGCTACTTGACCAGACCGGCGATACTACGATTCCGATCTATATTATTATTGTGTCGGTAGTCGGCGGTCTACTGTTACTAGCTCTATTCACATTTATCCTATGGAAACTGGGCTTCTTTAAGCGTCGTCGACCCGATCCAACGCTCAGCGGAAACATCGAGAAGAACAGCGAGAACAAGCTGCTGTTGCAGAACAACAAGAAAACATAGAACGAAAACTGTCAAGAATTGTGATATATTTTAGGCGAAAAACTTTTTTAACATTCTTAAAATAAAAATTACGAATTAGAACAAGCGGTTGCGAAAAAACTTGTTGAACAAGTGAATTATCGCTCGTTGAACTTTTTTTAGATTTTAACTTTGATCCGGAGTTTTGTATTATATATATATATATATATATATTTAGATTTTTCTTTCTCTTTTGGTTCCTGAAGTCAGACACACAAACAATACATGTATAGTCCGAAGAGCTTTGAAGGATATACGTGTCGTTTAGAATTAAACCGGTCTATATTTAATTTTAGATATTTTTTTAAGCTAAATAAACTTGTAATAAACTATAAAGTTTAAAAAAATTATAATATTTAAAAAATATTTTTTTTCAATAATTTTGAAAAAAAATATCCATTATTGCATCTTTTTTTACTTTTTTATTTAATTAGTATCTTTTCAAAATAAAATAGGCACCGGTTTGATTCTAAAAAACACATATTCGCGCGGTTTTAATTACAGCATATATTACACTTAAACTACAAACTACTGACAATTTAAATTTGTGAGGTTTAAAATAGGAATAATGTTTAGGTAGTTTTTTTAAGGTCAATTGCACACGTTAAATCGAATGCACCTATAAACTAAAAAAAATAAAAAGTATGCGAATGTAATTTAAGATTTACTGTATAATGTTTTAGCTATAGTATATAATTAAGTAATAGTATAAATTTTAAAAGTGGCCATTAAATAGAAGATAAACGCGCAACAAGAAACGAACACTCAAAATATCTGCCTTAAACTGACGTTTTTGTTTGCTTTTATAAATACTTATATAAGATAAGATGAAACAATATATAAATATAAAAAAAATATGTTATTTTTTAAGATATTCTGAAACTATATATAAAAATTGTTGTACATTGTTACTGTTCGCTGTGCGGTTGTTCGAACGATCGAAATGTACACACAGCATTTACTTCTTATTTTTAATAAATAATTTTAACATATATGTTACACTTGGTTTTGGATTTTATTGTTAGAAATAATTAGTCTGACTAGTCATTTCTCTTGAATCATTCGGCTAGACATAACTTCTTTTAAAAAACGCGCACTTTTTTTGAAAGTAGATTGTTTAAAATTGTTAATTCCAGAAAATTACACTGAAGGCGTCTCATTCTTTGAAGGATCCCAATAGTCTAAATTGCATTTAATTCTTTGGTTGCGAAATATCTAAATACGAAAATACGACTAACTGACAACTGAATAAAAACCTGCACAGATTTTGGATATTTATAACAGCATAACTTGTTGTAGATGTAATGTAAGATTGTTGTTTGTCTAGATTTTTTTATTTTTTTATTTTTTCTTTTAAATGTAAGTTTTCTAAACGTAACACTCTTATAACAAACAAGTTCAAAACCAAAACTGATATTTTTGAATACTCAAATACTCTGAGAGGCACTGGCGGATCCTGGGGGACATGAGGACATCACCCCCCAGGTAAAATGTTCTCAATTAGAAATATTATATCAACCACCATGTATTCCTTTTTATTTTATTATATTAATTTATTTTTTTTGTATTGTTATGGGTACATCAATATCAATATCTTCAAGTGCCGATGGTACTCTCCTTACATAATTGATAATTTATCTTTATAGAAATTTAAATAATAAGAAATATTTAAGCTGTATCAGGCTAAAGGAAATGAGTATTATTAAGACAGAAGTGGAAAAAGAGCTGATGAATGCCCTATTTGACAGAATATTTAGGCGGTGCTGTTATCTAGGTTGGTTGGCTTAATATGGAAGTTAAGTTTATTCAGATTTTGTTTAATAAGGACCTATAATAAAAAAAATATTTGGAGTCTTTTTAGATTCCTTGGTAAAATACGCATTTTTTATTTCCGAATTTTGTGATCCGGAATTTTGAAAACGCAGAATTTTGTAAAATATTTTAAAAACAGAATTTAAAATCCACAAAAAAAGTAAAATTATATCGTAACGATATGTCTTCGCCTGGAACATTTTCGGGATCCGCCTATATGCTGAGTTTTATTGTAATATGGAATCTTAACACAAAACATTGTACGCAAGGATCTTGTAGACAACAATCAGAAAAAATATCACTTACTTACAAGTTTTTTTATCAGTTTAAAGAAGATTTCGTTAGATATCCGTGTAAATACTCTTTAATCATACAAAACTGGAGCAGTTGACTAACAAAATCCGTAAAATGTTCGCGTATCTATCGATCTATATTGCCTCAATACATATATAATAAAATGTGAAAGGATTAATAAGGTAATTGAACAATAAACGGCAAACCCTAACTTTAGAGTTCTCTCCTAAAAAAAATCATTGATGTATTGACAGTTTTTTATTATGAAATGATCAATTTTTTCACCTTACGGTGTGGGGGCGATATAAAAAGTAAAAATTAAAGTGTGTTATTTAAGGGGTGGGTAATTCCAAAGACGGCATGATACCTTTTTACTCCACCTTTATTAAGCAAATGCCTAAACTTATACTCCTTTCTATTAAAATTATTATTTTCTTCAAAAAAAAAGACGTTTTTAGCATATATCCTGCAGGTAAAGAGATATTTTACTATCCGAAATACTGTTCTTTTTTAAATCTTTTAGACCCTCTCAACCCTGAGGGTGTGATTTCATAGGAATAAAATTTTCTATGGGACAGAAACCAGTTTACCTCTTTGACCACTTTGCCACTTAGCCAAAATTTGTAAAGTAAAAAATATCACAGGCTGAAGGCCTAAACTTCACTTCTGCCCTGAAAAGGTATTGAAGGAAAAACCTCCCAAAACCGGAAAACAATATTTTATGTTTGAGAACGTAACCCCTTAGGGGTGGGGTTTCGTAATTCAAGGTAAGTGTGTGTGGTATCAAATTACAAGTTTTTAAAATATCTTTAATTTAAAAAAAAAAACATATTTTATACAATTTGATATTTTATAAACGAAACAAAAAATGCCATTTTTATCTTTAGTTTAGTTTTTGGGTCCGTAAACCTCCATTGCAAAAAAAAACAGTTGGTCGATTTTGTTTAATTTCGTATGAGTCAGCCGATCTTAAAACATATTAAGCTAACACTGCCCGAAAAAGAGAGGTTGATAGCCTTAAAAACTGAAGGTGTGTATATAGGTTTGACATATTATAAAATAATGGCTTTATTTTTTTTGAACCCCCCTCCTCCTCTCTCCATAAAAAAATGTATAAAATATGCCTTTTTTATATCTTCTGAAAGGGAGGTAGGATCCCCTTCTTGGCCTTTTCAGGGGAAGGGGTAAATTTTTAAAATTATCCCTTCAAAATTGAATTGAGGGGGGGGATTATGTAGAAGGGACCTTTTTTAAGCCATTGCTTTTTTACACCTTACCAATCTCTAGTAATAATAGTTTTAGTTTTTTCTAGACTTTTTTTAATACATAGATTAATAGAAATACCAAAAATAACAAACGAATCTAAATATTATGCAAAATTCAAGTCTAGCAAAAGTACTAGTGTTGCCTCCACCCGATAGGGCTGCAAAAGTTCAACGTTAGTTCTTCCCAAGAATCACCTAAGTGGTTTTATTTATGATGTATGTAACATTTATATATAATAATTAATAAAAAATAATATGTAAAAAATATAATATACAAACAAAAACTCCATCCACATCAACTCTCAGTTCACTGTACAAAATCTGCGCATGCGCTTTGTATCTTTACAAAAATACCATTACGTCACAATCAGCTGATAATGAACTTGACGTATTTTGCCTACACGCGAGACGCGAGTCTTGTCTCTGTTTCTCAGTGTTTCGTGTGCTCGTTTTCTAGATAATCAATTTTAATCCCATTTACGTTTATTGACAATCACAACAACTGAATGAAACCACACAAGAATTAGCTGTTACTTCTAAATTCAAATACGCCAGAGGTAAAAATAAAACGAATGTTTAAGATTATTTACTGTGAAAAACTAAGTGGATTTAAGTTTTAAGTACGCGTGCGAGTGTTATATGTGTTAGGTTATTTCATTGCGATTAAATTATACTGCAAATGACAACAGAGTCATAATAAACAATAAAGTGTATGAACTAAAGACTGGATTGTTTATCTACAATTTTAACATTTTACTTTGATTTATATAACGATTTTTCTAACAAGTAATTTTCAATATTATTGCCAAAATGCTAAAAACAACCAGGTCAAGGCCGTTCAGCGCTGGGATTACAGTACAATGTCCTCCACTTGCTACGTCACTGTCGAACCGCACGTGTACGGATCGAAATTGTCGGATTCAAGTTCGCAGCGTTTGCGTGCATTTACAGGGTGACCGTGTCACAAATATATAAAGTGATTTTGTGTCATTCTTTCCGCAAGATAAATAAAAAATAATACTTTACGCGCACTCTCTAAAAAATATATATATGGGGATATGTGGGTAGGTGCGAAGTAACTCTGATCTCGTACTGATAATAATTTTGTGCCAAAAAAACCATTAAGGGTGAAAGTGGGTTTTTAGGTTAAGTCTACTCATTTAATTATTTTATGGGGAAGGGTGTTTAAGGGGGTAAATTACATTTTTAAGTACGGTGACCATCCGTACTGTATAATTTAAAGGACAGTACTGTATTTGAGGACGTTATACTGTATATTTCTTTTAAATAAAGACATTTTTTATGTTTTAGGCTAAAGTTTCCTTTAGCGCCCCCTCCCAGAAAAAAAAAATAGTGGATGTAGGGGTTGTTACCCTGATCCCAAAACGTTTTTTTTTGCCTGGTAAAATCCACTTAAGGGTTTAGGGAGGTTTTAGGTTAAAATCGACCCTTTTTAAATGATTTTTGGTGGGGGGTGCATTAGAGGGGGGGATTTTTGAAGTAGAGCATATTATA
>JAAAKO020033299.1:0-13037 GCA_010015015.2 Bolitophila cinerea | reverse complement strand
AAAAAATAATTCAGATGTCACAATAGACTATTTAAGATAGCTAATATAAGCAAATTAGTAAAAAAAGTTTTTGCTCCTAAAAAACGATTCAAAATTATGCGACCTTTTAAAAAAATATATGTTCGCTAAATTTTTAAAATTGTACTCTACCAAAAATGGGTGTGCTCTAGAAAAAAAACGTTGTGCTCTTATAAATTAAAAAATGTACGCTGAATAATTGAAAATGACCCTCTAATAAATTAAATGATGTGCGCTCAATAATTCAAAACGTCCTCTAATTTTTAATGAATGTGCTCTAGGTATTGCAGAAAACAATGTGTTTGATATAATATATAAAACAATGTGTTTGATATAATATATAAATATAAATAAATTCAAAAGATTTTAGTTCAAATAATTGTGACTGGCGTAAAATATTTTAGATTAAAAAGGTCTGCATTACCTACATTACCTTAGAGCACATTCATTAAAAGTAGGAGCGCATTCATTGAAAGTTAGAGCACATTTTTGAATCTTTAAGCTAACAAAATCTATTTTTTTAGCGGAACTTTTTTAATTTTTAAGAGTTTTTATTTTATTAAATAAGACAAAATCGTATTTTTAGCGATCGCTAAATTATGAATAACCCGGCGTAAATAAATCCGTGATGTATTTTTTTCTTTACACTAAGCTGTGATTTAGTTCAAATTTCAATTCTCTGAGAGGTAAGGTTTAGGCCATGATACTAGATGACGGACGGATGGACGTATTTACGACGAAAGAGAGAGATAGTCTCCAGACACTGGAGCTCGTAACAAACAGTAAAAGGCGGAAGGACATAGTTATCAACTTGTCTCAAACTCAAACACCCGTTACGTTGATGTGTCAAATAAAAGATTCGCGTCAAAAATAATACCGAGATCTTAAGAGGATCTCCACCAATGCCGTACTGTTATACAAATTTCGAATTATATTTACAAAAGAAACTCATGTATTTACATTTAACAATGTCCAAGTAAAGGTAATTTTCTAGCAACTTAATGTAAACATGTCTATCTCGTTGCAAGTTCAAGGCGTCTAAAAGACTCTCAATTCTACTAAATATCTTCTGATCATCAGAGGTCATATTCTACAAAATTTTAAATTAACTCTTTTTTATACATATACATGACGTCATGTATGTTAATCGCATAAAAAACTCCCTTGACAGATTTTAAAATTTTTGTTTAATTTTAACTATTAATTAAATATGTATTTTAAAATAAGTTTGCACACTATTTTCGTATCACTCCTTTGTGATTTTTGCATGTTGATTATATTATGAGCTGGCATATTGTAATTATTGCTCACTTCGATAAAGTCCCCGGACTTACTCACGGGCTTAATGTAACATATGTTCCCATAAATAATGGGGAACCCTACATTTTTTTGCATAGCCAGAGGCAACTTTCCTTTTGACCTGTTCTTATTATCGGCTTACATGATTTGTATCCTTTAATATCGATTAACGAGGCCGCACTTCTATATAATAAGCGAAGTTAAAAATAATAACCTTGAGAAACCAATATTTTTTTAAAGAATATTGGATGTTATTAGTTTAGAAATATAAAGAATAAAACTTAAAATTGTTGGTTCCAAAGAACGTCAGAAGCACTCACTTGATTTCTTTGTAGGTAACTTTATTGTCCCCTCCAAAACTGTTTTTTTGGGATGTCCTTAAGCTAAAAATCTTTCATTTAATTGAAATGAATGTGTTTGAGAGGGGTTTTAAAAACGGAATTGCAGTTGTTTTCTATGACATTACATAGAAATTTAAAACCCTTATTATATGAAACTGATCTCCCTGTGTAATTTCCAAGAATGTGTTATTAAAATCACAATAGTTGAATAATTTACATTATTTTAGTTCATTGAAGATAAATACACACCTTAAGCATAGACATAATACATGTTTTAAAATCCTTTATTTATTTGAATTTACGCGACCTTAAATATAATAAAATTAAAAATAAACATGAATAGGGACATCTTTTTTAATTAAAATGTAAGGATAAATATTATTTTTTATCAACATATATATATTTTTATTGGCGCATTTTTGATGATAACGATGATCAACAATATTGCTGTTTTATTTTTTGTATCCGATAATTTTTCAATTTTCATCTGCACAATTTTATTTATTTTAACTGCATTTTTTGGTTATAAGCTGAATTTTTTCGGTACCATCAACATTTTGCAATCAAAATTTTACAAAATAATAATAAAAAAGTAGTTTCAAATATTGATGGTAAGCATTTTAGTTTAATAATTTCTCTCATTATTCGCATTTTTAAATTTTTGACGAGTCCATAAAATGTTTTGTATGATCTCTACTTGACTTTCTCCACGTGATTGTTTTCATTAAACATATTTAAAAATGTGTGTTTACATTGAATACTTTGATTATATCGTCGAGAAGAATGGTTGGAAAAATTCCTTAGACGTATAGCTTTAATAAAAACATGTTTGCATTGAATATTTTGACACCGCAATGTTGACATTGGCTAAGAAATAAAAAGAAAATACACTATCAGATGCTTCCTCTTCATCAGTATTATAATAAATTATTGTTAGCCTAACCAAACAAAATAATAAAAAAACAACACCGAAAACACAACAGTACTACTGGTACAAAACACAGCACTTCATCAAATCACACTTTTTCCCTTCCAGTCTAGTAAAATGAAAAATGGTATAAAACTCCGTATAATTTAGTATAAAAAATCCTTGAGTTATAAATAAATAAATAAAAAAAATCCAGTATTGTCTAATATTACTAATAATACTTTCACTATTCTAAAAAGACCTTCTTTGCCAAAGTCAATAAATTTTATTTTATTTAATTATTTGATTTTTTTAGAACTATTTAACAACTGACCAATAGCATTAAAAATTATAAGTTTTTTTTTACAATTTTGTAATAAAATTTGTATGTAAAATCCTTGATTTTCTTTCATTTTTTTTTATTTATAATTAGACCGTTTTTATACACTTATATATAAAACCAATTCCAAACAGCTCTTATAAGACTATATAATATTTTTTGCACTGTATGTTTTTAAGTGCATAGAGTTAAATAAACTAAGTACCCCATCACCCTATTTAGCAGTTGCGCCACGATGAAGATTACATATTACGGGTTTGCGTGTGCTAATGCTATTGCTGCTGCACTATTATTAAACATACATTTATGTACCCGTGCAGTATACTATAAACATACTTGCATTAGTATATACACTATAAGAATATAGTATATATATTCTTACTTTTTAGCATAGTGCGACTTTTTCCATTAAGTGCATTGTGCACACACGCATGTGAACTTTTTCACAGGAATTCTCTTCTTCTTGAATGCCTGCGCGCACTTGACTTTAGCAACATACTATTTACAACAACAACGACAACAGCAACAACATCTGCAGGAACGGCAAAGAATGCATGCGTTTTAATGAATTCATAAGTGCATGCGTGTGCATGTTAATAATGAGAATCATAACGTGTTTTAACGCGTACTTGCCGTTGCTATATATGCACATTGCACATGCACAAAAGCACATCAACATTGCCGCACACACCGTCTACAGTGTAGAGAGACTGTGTAGACCATAGGTAGCTCGCACGATTCTTTTCTTTCGGTTTTCTTGAATGGGCCACCTAAAATTATGAACACAATATCCGGTCAAGCGTCGAAGATGCATGTAAAAATGCACGAGGACACGATTTCAAGTGGACGCACGCAGCGGACATTTGAGCCTTCGTGGAAATCGAGCACATATGTGTGGTGTGTGGGATATATATCTTTACATTGCTGTTGATTCATTCAACTTTTGTTTCTTTAGTTGGCGGTAGAGTGTAAGATTACCTATAGACAGAACTTTCTTGCGATCACTTTTATTTTTGGTGTCATATTATTGACTCTTTGAACAATTCGGATTTACCGACTGAGCTCAATTTGTTATTTGTTACATTTCTTTTATTTGTATATTATGAAGGAGTGTAACTTTATGATGTTTTAATGATTTGTTAAAAATATTTGTCATATTTAATATTTGTCATATTTAATATTTAATATTCACTTTAAAACCATTAAATGGTAAAATGGTAAAAGAACAAACCACAATGTTTAAATTTTGATTTATGTTTGGTGTCTTATTTTCAAGTTGCAATCTGTTAAAAATATTTCAGCTGAAGTTTATTTTTGTGCTTCTCTCAGCAATGTAGTGGAGATTTCCCTCTTGTTACGAAATGTTTTTCTATAAAAAAACCTCTAAGCCATTTAAAAAAAATGATTTTCACTATTTTTTTTTTACATTTTATTTTATATTCTAAAGAATATATTTTTTAAAAAAGTCTACGTTTAGTTCTTTGTAAATATTATTTTAAATTTAGCTTTTACGTCATTTTGGCAAATCTTAAAAAGTAGATGTTACTAAAAAAAAATATGCTATGAATCTATAAGTACAACGATATGTGATATCACGTGGGATGCAATATTGAGCAAAGTCAACTGTTTAATATTTTGTTATTTTGTTTTATCACATAAACTTTATGATCCTTTGCAAAATAGTTTGTTGTGTTATTTCTTATTGTATCGTAGTTCTTTTCAAAATAACAACGATTTCCATGATGAAAAAACATCACAAATACAATAAAAAACGATGTAGTTGAATCATTATGTTTTTTTATTTTATCACTGATTTTAAAACGGACCAACCCAAAGATTACACAATCTACTCAAATTTACACACATATGTAACACAATTTCAATTGAATTATATAATGAATAATTAAGTTGTTTTTTTATTTGCCATTTTTTAGCATTTTTGTTATATAATATTATTTATTTGTATGTAAGCATACGTTGAATATAGTTATGTATTGAATTTAAACAAGCGTCGACGACTTTAAGCGGGCCTGCTTTAAAACACATAGTAATAAGTGTATACAAAACTATTTATATCAAATGTAATAATGTTCCCTGAAGCGGCAGGGGCCAGAACTGTTGACACGCTCTATAGCTTTCGATTAATTTTAATTTAAGAGTCAACTTATAAGGCACTATTTCCTAAATTTCAAAAATCCTATATTTTTTTAGGGATGCGTTATCAATAATTTATTAGTACTGCATTTCCTAAAATCATATATCCACAAGATAAAGTTTCAACGATTACCCGCATGGATTAAAGGCACTTAAATCTCACTAAACCAACACTATATATATATAAAGAGTTGATAATTTGTAATCCCTTGTTTAATTAATGACTCCTCGTATTCAAATTAGTACTTACAAGTTACAATGATTGTGTGTTTGATAATACTATCATAAATAACACTAACGCCGCTGATGCTCGCCGCCTCTTCGGCTAAAAATATCCACACCATAGCTTTCAGAACCTCAGGCCCATCAGCGGGAGGTCAGAATGGCTCACACACATAGCTGCACATCGTTATCTCGATGGTTGATACGGTCCTTATTGTTATTTATTTTCTTGCGTATGTATACAATATATAAATACTTATGTATACATATTTACCTACTAATATATAGTATATAATACATATATATATACAAATGCATGGCATTCCAATCCTTCTTTAAGATCAAAAAACTCACTCACAATATTTATGTACCTTTTTACGACTCGCTTCCAGGCCTACCTGTGCGGTGGTGCGGTGATATTATTCCACTTCATTCACACGCTTGTGCTGTGATTATTTACTCAAAAATATATGTTTAACGCATTAAAATGTGAAACAGAAATATAAGAAAGGCCCTTCAAAAGATTTAGAGCACCTCGATCGTGAGTGTATTTGTATAATATGGGCGTATATATATATATGTATATAATGTAAATGCTATATTGTATACACGTGTTGCTTTCAGAAATTATGCATTGCTGGTCCTATATGTTTTGAGTTTACTTATAAGAGCAATTCAATAACTCAAAAAGATCCGATCACGAGCGGATCGTCAAATCCCTCAAATCCACACGTGAGTTTGCATAATTATCTGTCGAACGCAATAATTATATGCTCAAGCTCTCAATAAGTCTATCGTTCACATTAATATCGCCCAGAAAGTTCTTGGAATTTCTTCAAAAAATTCTACCTAAGCTATAGCGCAAAGGAGGCGCCTTTGGCGGCACACTTTTTTGTTTTCTAAATCGAAGAGACCACAAGAGATGCGTTTTAATGAACTGAGCTAGAATACATATTTGTATGTTCTATATACCATACCTTTTTACACAAACTTATATACAAAAGGAAAATACAAAAGATAAACGCTTAAGCAGCATATAATATAAGGTGTTTATGGTAATAATATATGCCTGCATAATAATATATAACAAATGTTTGCAAAAACAATGGGCGAATTTGAAATAGCCAAATTAGTGCTTAGGCTTCTTTGTCCTTGATGATCTCGACCTGTTCATCGCCCACAAGTAATCGTCGGATGGCCCTCATCCGGAACAACGGAACTGAGGCGATAGCTCCACCACACGCACCAAACCAGTACACGATGATGTGCTCCATATTCGAGTGACCGGTGCATCCCCATTTCAAAGCCGTTGCCAGTACCGGATTAAAGTAGCCACCGGAATAGTTGAACGCTGAAAACATAAAGTAATTAAAAGAATACGCTAATTTAAACAATAATGACCGATTGGTTTGTGTAATTTAAAAAAAAAACTTTACCGGCGACCACGAGAGTTGTGCCCACGAACGAGTCAATAATGGATACGTGTTTGGGTCCCAGTTCACTCAGAGCTCGAGAGCTTAAACGGCAGAGTAGTGTGGCAATACCTTCGATAAATGCTCCTAGATATGGATTTACCTGGTTTAAAATAATATTAATTATAGTTTACTTATATAAATATTATTCACTGCCAGAATTACTTGCAAATCAGCCGTGCAATCAGCAAAGGCACGGTTTTCGTGCGTTGACACAATCTCAAACCACCAGAAAACCTGCACGAAACGATAAACACAACACCCACCCATCACCTGGGCCCACGTCTTTAGAGCCACCACACGTGGAGATGTCTTGCCTTCGAGCATCTCCTCCATGTGTGTGTACGGACATGCGGACGCATCACCCCATACCCGGGACCACCAGATTGTCAGCAAGAACAGAAAGATCGCATAGGTCGCAACGCCAAAATTATCGGCCACTGAAATATGTATTAAAAATTGAAAAATTAAGTTTACGCCAAGAGGTATGCAATCAGTGAAGCGGCTGCAGTGAAATTGTAAGGTTATTCGATACTTTTGCAAATCGGAGAGGTTAGTACAGTGATATTCAATGATATAATATCGTCTGAATTAAAAATAATTATAATGATTTTTTTAGTTTTCAAATATTATTATATTTATTATAGTTATTACTTCGCTGGTTAATTATGCATTGGGATATTACTAATGATGGTGATGGGAAGGGGGACATATAGTTGGGTCACACGACCTATCGATTTTGTGTGTTGCTTTGTTGGCGGTCATGACACGACTATTACTAAGTATTTAATTAAATTAATATAATTTTAATAATTTAATGCAGCATATCAATTTAAAGAAAAGAGTAAATTCGCTTTTTCCAAATGTGAAAACTCTGTGTGTAGGTGATTTTAACATTTGCAAAATTAAGGACTTTATTTTTCAAACACAATTAAGGCAAGCCCTATATGTCAATTTATTTTGGAACGGAATTATTTTGTTCTCAAAATACAAATAAACTAGTTTAAATGTATTCATATGTATATTATGTATGTATGCCTTATGTTCAAAACGAAACAGACATAAAGCCCAAAACTAAACGAAAATGAGGCTGATAAGCATTATGTGTTTTTGAAACAGACATAAGGCCCATCTTTGAACGGATATAAGTTCGTGGACTAGATGTCCGTTTCGATTTGGACTTAAGACCCTGGGCTATATATGTATTTAAAAATGATGATTAATCCCATGGGCCTTATGTCATTCTAATATAAATATTAAATTTAAAAGGAATTCCTAATGTTTTTGATGCAATTTTATTTTTAAACAATCAATCCTAAAGAATCCCTGAATAAAGTCTATTTAGAAGCTAGAAGCTCTAAAAATTAAGCACAATGTGTTCTAATTAAAAAAAGTTTGAGTTAGCTTACATGCGCTATATTTATATTTTGGTTCGTGTTTTAATTTTTAACTATATTTTAAGGCTATTTTCAATTATTTGGTGGACAATATTTTTTGGTGCGCGTTTAATTCGTGTTCTATCCATATTTGTAATATAATAAATAACAATATGGTACTTTTCATGACCATTAATTCAAATACTGTTTTTATCTATTTTAGCGCTATTTTGTTATGCTTATTTGTTTGGCTTACAAACCAATATGTGTCAGAGGGAACATCAAATTCAACCATGATGCACTATCACTATCACTTTATCAGAAATTATCAAATCATTTACCGCTATAAGCCATTTCTAAATGCGCTTTTGACAGTTTATCTGATAATTTTGATGGTGGTGATGGTTTTTAAATACATAGAATTTTAAGGAAAGAAAAATAATAATTCTTTTTATGTTGAATATATATATTTAAGAGATTATACTAGAAATCGAGGTTGCAGATGGCAAAGATTCGAGAGATTACCAAAATGACACATCTTATCTCTTATATTAGTTCTATTCAAGGTTTTTATCAAAGTCTCTATAAAGAACCTAACTTTTTTTAAGAGCAGAAAGTTAAACATAATTATGAAGTTTTTTTTAAAACATTTTTTATATTCAATTATAACTTATTCATACTTTGATTATTCCTCAAAAATAAAGGTTTATCTCTCAACTAATTTTTGAAGGTAAAATTGAGGGTAAAATGTAATTTTATACATTATTAGTTTACTTTACACCAACTTATAAAACCTTCAAGGGATAAATAATACTATAATTTTATTGTTGTTTCATTGCCCATATTATTATATTCTTATTATTATATTGCAGTTCATTTAATAAAATTATAATTATTTTAACTACTTTATATTAACATCACTTTTGATGGTGCGTGACAAAATCTTGGATGGGCTTATAAACCTCGTCATCCATCGAGCTAACTTAGTTCATAGACTTGCGAATTGAATAATTTTTGGAGAGTATAGAGTAAGCTCGTTACGTAGATGTCCGAATTATATTTCACGATAAACTTTATATGTCGAAAAATCTGTTAAATGACATTATATTTGTGAAATGGACTTACATCTTTATTAGATAGTTTGTTTAAATATTTTTTTTCTGGCCTGTTTAAATCGAACCTGAAGTTATTTCCTAAAATTCTAGTAAATTCAGTTTTGTGATTTAAATAAACTATCATTTTTTTTATTTTCAATGTAAGAGTCCTAACTATATATTGAATTAGGGACGATTGACGTAGGAATGATCAGTGCATATGAACATATTAAAGATTAGAATTTTTATTGGGTTATGAAATGATTTTTTTATTATTACACAGAAATATCAACCCTTGGGAATATTATTACCTATAATCAATTCGAAACAACAGGCACACAGTTCCGCTGACGCAATTGCCTCGTAAAATAGTTCCTGAACTAATCCTGGTTTCGTGAGTCTTGTAACCGTTCTGCGACCAATATATGCTAATGCACAACAAGCTCCAATAAAGGCTGTGCTCACGCCTAAAGCCACTGCCGACATAATGCACAGGCTCTTCCTGCCGGCCCCGTGCGGATTAGGAGTGTAAACTTTAAAACTGCAAATATGTTTTTATAGTCACAATTTTAAGTAAATACAATTATTAAAATATTGTATACACTTTGCTTGTACTGTAATGGCTAGCAGATCAAAATAAACGTATAAACACAACCTGCATTTTAGCGACACACAGCTGCTAAACTATATGTTTAAGCGTATATGTATGTTGTGTCTATCAATAGAACGCGACTTTAAATAGCCCCGCACAGCAAATGTGTATACTATATAGTATAATAAAGGAATTGTATAAACGAACTCATAAATGATCTAGCTTCAGATTGAATGCAAAATAATGTACATATTATTATTATGCAATTTTCCGAAATTTAAAGTCCATATTAAAATAGCTCTGTATACACATAATAAACACTTTATAGTTATAGCTGTTGAATGTAAGCAACACCATTTTGCTAGGTACAGTAATATAATCCATTTAATATAACACATATCACTTTTTAATATACATATTAATTACGAAGTATGACAATATCAAAAGAATATTAAAATGACCCATTAATTTATTGCAAACATACTTAAAATAAAATTTACACTATACAAAATCTTTCGCGACGGCGATGTTTACTATGCGAGTTCAATTGTAGTCACCTTACTAAACGTGAGTATTCGAATAGCATTGGCTTAGAGCGCGCAATCACGATCATATGCTATAGTCGGTGTACTAAGTTCTATGTCGGATTTCTAAAAATAAGTTCATCTTGTTTCTATTTGATGTATATATTTTGCTATATAAAAGCCTGTATTCAGGCCGTAAATTTTTAATTTGCCTGCATGTATGCATTATTCTGATACAATCAAAGTTGATTCAAAATAATACAATTTTGCTCATGAAAACAGTATATTTATACTGATTATAATTTATACATTTTAAGATTTTATGAATAAAGTAATTCCACTGAAAAATTTGACGTCTCTAAAATAAAAGTCATAAATTATAAGTTTTTTTTTCATATTTTGTTATAAATAAAATTTAAAGAATCAATATTCAATATCAATCGTTTTTGGCGCCAACTCAAACTTTCCTTTTTAAGAACGTAATATTTATCGACAGCTGTGTTGGTTAATTTTAAGTATCTGCTGCAGCAAAGTTTTAGATGTTAGTTTTTTTTCATACACAAAAAATGTTGAGATATTGTGACGCGACACAATTTCTATTTGCTTTCTTTTAATTTCAATTTCTTCTGTAGCGAAATAATTTCTTGTCCGTGATTTTTAGGAATTGTTTCACGAAAGAATTTCTGAATTTAAATTGAAATAGGGGCAAATAGAAATTGTGTCGCGTTAGAATTTATCATCAAAATAATTTTTGAACATTATATTTTGTACCAACGAAATGAATTTGTTTTTGTCTTATAAAATAAAAGCAAGTGCGCTATTAGAATACTATTTCCAAATGAGGTAGAAAAAACTATAATATCTTTTAAATAAAGTACTCTAAAAATATATTTAGTTAAAAAACAAAAACAGGAATTAAAAACGATACATTTTTATATATACGTTTTTGCATGACCATAGGTTGATGATAATTTCATATATTTTAATAGAATTAATCATCTAATTAAATAATTATTTATTATTTATTAAAAACAAGAAGTGATTACATTTTTTTTAAAACAAAATCTTTAAAATTGTTATAGACATATTATATAAGTTGTATGTTAAAGTTTTTTTACATTTCTTTTATTTTTAATATTTCTACTTTTCTTTCCATTTTCTGGTAAAATTAAAAACTTTAGCGTGATAATGCGCTTTTACTTAAAAACAATAAGCAATCAACAAAACATTTTTTAAAATTGAATTAGAATATAAAATGCGTTTTTATATTACAAAATTACTTACCCTATTGGCAAGGAAGGCTTAAAAAAAGTGCGGGCCAAAAATTACTATTCTAATACTTCCAATACTTACATCCAAATTATTCACCGGTTCAAGATAAAAAGTTAGTTTATTTTTTTAATTTTTTAAAAACTGTATAACCTTTTTATGATGGAAAGAACATTTCTACATAAAAAAACTTTTTATACCTAAAATATTTCGACCAATATTTTTTGGCGCCCTCCCACACAAAAAAAACATTTTTTGGGATGTAGTGTTGTAGAGGTTGCTCTTATAACTTTTTTAAAATTTTTGACTGACTACACTTTTCCATTCCCAGATAAACAATGTTTTTCTTTTTGCTAGTAATTTACTTGTTTTTTTTAAATCAAATTTGTGTTTCTCGATTAGATCAAAGAGATTGTTTAGAAGTTTTTAGTCTATTTCGTTCTAGCTGCCACAGAAGTAGATCACAATAATGGATAATCAGACAAACATCATAAATGACATTTTCGCTGTGCTGTGACCTTGGCAAGGTTTCTATGAGGCTTCTTTCTGCCGTCGATTTAGATCTTGTTCAGACGATCTTACTGGAACATCTGCTCTCTCGCCAATCCTCATTTCTAGCAAAAGGCAAAGGTATTTAATGACTTCTTTCATTCAATCTGAAACTATATTATTTATGTGTTTATGCATTTCGTTTATTAATATTAAAAAAATAGTAATAAAATAGAAAATAATAGCTGTATGCCATTTTCTTACTCTCTGGTAATGTCCACTACAAACTTTTGCCAAAATTAAAATGTAAATAATTACCATATTGAAGCTGAATTTAGCGTTAGCGTTGACTCACTTTACATGGTCACATAAGAACAATCACTACTAATTTGCTTTACATTTGAATTGTAACTAATCAACCCTAAAACAATGTTAAATGTAAAGACCACTTAAAAATTATTGAATAGAATGCATTGTCATCGGCAACAAGTCAATGGGCCAAGTTTCAGCTCGAAGTAGTTTAATTATAGGCCGCTTTAGAATCAAGCGCAAGCAAAATCACAGACACGCGAAACTCATATAGAGAATTTAAAAAAGACGTGGTACGAGAAGGTAACTTCCCAATTACAGTTATTTTTTACAAAACCAACTTTTTGAATGTTGTTGAATCTGAATAACCAATGTAATATTTTTGGATGCAATTTTTCAAAATATTTTATTATACTTCACCTTTACTGGAATACACTTTATTTCCAAACTAATATTACATTTGTAATTCAAATCAATTCTAAAGAAAAACACATGTTTCACATATAACATCTTTAATTAGTACAGAAGAAGAATTTGAAGCACATTGTCAACAGTGAGATGATAGATAATACACATATAGTAACATTTATAATTCTGGCATGAAATAGAATATAACATATAATATATATAT
>JAAAKO020033298.1:0-28886 GCA_010015015.2 Bolitophila cinerea | reverse complement strand
GAGAGATTCTAAAAAAAACTTTCCAAACAAACAAAAATTTGAGGTGGACATTTCTAATTATTTATAAATTTGTATTGAATTTTAAAAAAATATCTGCAGACTCTGCAAAAGTCTGCTCTGTGTCTACTTCTACAGATACAGACTTTTCTGTCTGTCGCAGACAGAAATTTTGGCAGCAGACATTTTGAAAAATGTCTGTTGAAGGGGATTACATGAATAGACAAATGCCCTCCAAAAATGTACGGCAGAAATAATTTGTCTGCAACGTCACTATTGTCTGCCGATTAGCAAAATGTGACAGACTTTTACAGAAATGTCTGTGCATGTAATCGTACCTTAACTATGAGTTTGTAAAATTCATTCAATCAGCTGATTTTGCGAAGCAATAGTCTATTCACAAAATAGTGATAAATGATTTATGAATGAACATAGTAGACGTATCGACGCTAGCTCTACGTCAATAATATGCCGCAGAGTTAACGTGCACTTTTGACTACTTTGACAGTTGTCATTACTAGCTGACATCCCGATGTGTGATCACTAGAAATGTGCGGTGGAACTCAGTCTGTTAATAAAATCGTGTCTGCGCTCTTCTCTGTCAAGCATTTTTTTGTGATGTTTGTGGTTTGTTGATCCACAGCAGTGTACAGTACGTGTAGAATCGTGAATTATTTTTGCTTGCGTCGAAAAGTCTTCCCTCGTCCTGAGCATTATAATCTGTCGCTACAAACAAAAAGTAATAAAGTGAAACCATTATTTATCCACAACCGGTGAGCCCTCGGGATCTCCAGTTCGTTCTGTTCTCCTGATCGTTGTTTGTCATCCAGAATGGTTATTTACAGCAATTATGATGCCAATCGTAGCAACCACCTGGAAATTGAATCGTGCCTAATCTTATCTGTCGATCATTTTTTGTTGTTGTTTGAAACCAACCGGTCCGTGATTACACGGCAATTGAAAATGGTTTCTCTATCTTAAAGACAACGTACGACTTATGAGGTATTATAGGTCATTTTTAATAATAAAAAAAACTTCAAATATATAGAAATTTACAAAAAGAATATATCCAATTAGTAGACAGACGAAACTAGCCGTAATTACAAAAAGCTAAAACGGCAGAAACTAAAGTTTTGGTTTTAATAAGACAATAAAAAAAACAGGTTGTACATCTATATTACAACAATTTGTCAGGTGACTGTTCAAACGGCTCTGGCACGAGCCGTGGACAGATCGCAAGGAAGTACCCAATTTGGTTGTAACCGCCATTATGATTTCCCCTACACAACGGAGGAGAAATCTAGTAATAATTCAAACACACTGCATATATAAACCTGCGCTTCTCAATCAAAGGAATGAGTTCAAACCGGCTCTAATTGAACTAAACTTTGTTAGATAATAAGGATAATTTTGTAATCTTTTCGGCAATAAATTAAATTAAATTAAATTAAATTAAACCACACGAATGAGTCGTAGTCAGAGGGTTGAAGTGCACAGTCGTTTATATATGATGTACCATAAAACACTGTAAACTGAAACCTTGTTAATAAAGAACCTTTTTATAAAACAACACTCGTCGGTGTTTGTCCATCTAGATATATCCATCGTAATAAAGTAGTTCTGACAAATTAATATATTATATATTATAATATTATTTATTGAGCTCTAGAATTGAACTGATTAAATTTATACAATTTAAACTTTTCAGACATAGTGAATGCGTTTACAAAAGAATGTTGATTGAAATTGTATAGTGATTCAACAAAACCAGACTCGGAAAACCCTTTTCTGTGATTTCCGGGCCGTCCTTTTTTTAGACCACCGCACACAGAATAACATATTATGGTTTGAAAATTCGTGTATAAAATAATATAATATATATTTTATTATTACTATTTTTTGTGATAGCTATAAAACAATAAATCCTTTGGATGAAATGGCCAATCGCATTTAACACAGATGAAATTAGACTTTATACCACAATCATCACAGCGCCTTTGGTTAGGAATATAATCAATCTATTGCTAGAATCCTTCATATCTAGCATTGATGCTCACAACTGTTGCTTTTTAGCTTTGGCGTCTTTGCTAGGTTCATTTCTAAGAGTGTTTAGAACGATTCCCTGCTAAAAATTAGAAGATTTGCGCATTTTAAATCGTTTGTTTCACCTTTTTCATTTGGTTCCACACATTTATTATAGATGCGTCATACAAATATGAAAAATCATCTGGTCTATAAGGTCTACTCCACCCAATCCTTTATTATAATTGCCTACATTTCTGGCTGTGGAATGCTCATTTTAGATTTATTTTCTTTCGACCAATGAAGGCACGTAGTTTCTTGGACGGAATCAAAAGTTGTTGCCATTGTTACAGTCTGGTCATCTTTCCAAGCGCACACTAATACATCACCATTTTTATCATATCGGTAATCATAAAATCCACGAGGTGGTCGTTGAGGGGTCGTGATTTTTATTTCAATGTCCTGTATGTAATTTAGTTGCAAAATATAAAAAATAGCGGATTTGCCTTTATTGGATATTATGAGGTATTATATCTTTTATTTCTTTATTATTTTTATTGTTTATTTAAATAAAAACGAGAATAACGGGATAAAATACAAATTTAAATATAAAAACGCAAAAATACTCACATATATACGGGAGGTAATAAATAAAATACCAATAAAAAATGACTTTCTATTTTGAAACTAAATTGCATATAGGACATTGAAAATAAAATCACGACCTTCCAACGACTGAAGTGAAGTTTTCAGTAAGATGAATAATTCCAGTCAATCCAAGAAAAAATGCTTTGATTCTTTATAAATCGACGCGTTTCGTATAGGGATAACTAGGATTTTTAAGCATTTTTGTTGCCAGCATCGCCATAGCCCTTGTTTGGCAGTTCGATAGTTGCAATCTAATCAATTTTGAATGCGAAAGTTTGCGATGTTTGCACAATCTAGTCACGAACAAATCTAGCGCGGGCAGCAGGTTCTTGTGGTTGTGGAGGATCTTGGCCTACGACAATGTCGGAAATTATTGAAAAGTCATCAACGTCTGTGTCGCCCAGTCAATGCAAATATTATTTAAAAGATAACAGATGCTTTATGAATAAATTCCATACGAAAGAGATGCATGCAATCCGTTATATAATGTTATCGCTGAGAAATAGGAGGGTAAAAAATTGGCTAATTTAGATCATCTTAAAATTGGTAAAATATACGGTATCGGTATTTATGATTCGGCTATCGTTTGCATATTTATGTTAAAATTCCGTACCGATTGCGAAAGTGATTATGATGACGGTATAGGAGACCGTCTCACAGATACTAGTCCAGAACGTAGGCCACTTCACGCGGTAAAGAGATTTTTGTTATCTCGACATTGTTTTTTTATTATTATTATTAATAACCATCGCGGATAGTATCTCACCGTATCTGCCGTGCAGTATCCGTAGCACAATACCATTTGCTTTATTTTATTCCTTAGAAAACATCACAATCACGTAATTCTATTAATGAAAAGAAAACATATACAAACATTGAGTGAAAACTAAAAAATATAGGTTTAACCATGTGAAAAACACGTAAACCATACGAAATGGGCCGTTTTGAATTTTATGCGTTTTAATTTGGTTAAGGTTTTGGTCACCGCCCTGTTTCAAAATTTGTAAACCTGGTTCTAAATTAAACCGGATGAATAATACGGCCGTTGCCGTTTTAACTCTAAGAAAAACCAGGTACTGTATATGAACTCAATGCTAGAAACTAATCCATCATAAATTAAAAGAATAATTTTGAAGTTTTGTTTATTATTTTTCTGTCTATAATTATTTATATATCTTTAACTTATATAATTATGTAACTTTATATAATATAAAAACTAGGTAACATTTTCCGTTATTTTCACACAAAATTACCCACAAACAAACACATATGCGTACGGTTGTATGAATGTATGTATCTATGTATGCTCATTTTAGATAAGAGTATAATAATATACTTTTTTTTTTAAATCGTCGTAGGTAATATTATTTAGATATAACTTACATATTACATACATTTTTTTATTGTAATGTGCATGTATTTGTTGTGTATTTGGTATTAGAAATCAATATGTCCAATATTCTGTTATCGGTAATGTATATAATAATATATATGTTTATATATTTATTTATAAAACTACACACAATCAAAAATACTACAATATTAATAAAAAAAACAAGTAATCTTAAATTAAGGTAGTATTTCTGTTTTTAAATATTTGTATAATAATAATTGTGTATATAGATGCGTGGGTCGGTGTGCATTTTTTTATTTGTATTAACTTAGACTTAATCATTTATATTAAGCTGTGTGTATGTTGAAGGTGTGTTGGTATATATATAAATGTGGTGTGAGTTTGTGGCTGGGTGTTTTAGGCTTTAGCTATTCTTTTAACAGATTAAAACATTTTTTTTTAAATCAATCCGTGTCATTAGTTATATAATATATGTTTTGAACAAATTAAAAAAAAAATGTGGTTAAAACCAATAATTTTTAATTTGTGGATAGTTGCTTATGGTTTTTATGATTTATTGTGAATAATCGAAACATAAAACTGTTTTGCTAAGTAAGTATATATTTTAAGATGATTTTTAGGAATGAAATACTTTTCGACGTTGATAATATATTTCGTAATATCAACAAGGCCATTATTTTATATATGAGTTTGATCTTTTGTGACACAACATATTCAAGAATAAAAATATTTCTAAATAACAAATGTAATAAACCATTTTTAAATTCTGTTAAACATCGTCAAAGTTATACAGATACAAAAAAACACAC
This sequence comes from Bolitophila cinerea, assembly GCA_010015015.2. Lineage (NCBI taxonomy): Eukaryota > Metazoa > Arthropoda > Insecta > Diptera > Mycetophilidae > Bolitophila > Bolitophila cinerea. The sequence continues at coordinate 24,056 of JAAAKO020033298.1, read as the reverse complement.
CCAAAAAGTGACACAATATTAGTCTCATTATTTTGTAGTTGTTATTTTAATCAAATTTATAGTATAACTATGTATAATGCGTTTAATGTCAACAATAAACATTTATGTATATGGTAAATAATTAATTCATTGACATTTATTTTCTGTTTTTATGTAATCTTTGCTAAATTCTAATAGCACCATTATGTTGTTGTTGTTTTTTGTTGTTTTTGTCATAGGTATCTAATGTAGTTATTTTAAAATTTACCTAATTATATTCAAGAGATATTTGAATTTTTTAGAGTTTTTCTTTGTTTCTTTTTTTAAATTTTAAATAATTTTAATAGTAATAATCGCCTAAAAACGAACAAGGAAATTAACAGTAAAAAAACACGATATAGATCTTTGACTTATAAATGTACGTTTTAATTCAGACTTCTGTAGTATATGTATAAAAATATCTATACTGTATATCCTATTGTTTTGTAATTTTTGTGTTTTAATTTTTCTACTAATTATTGCGATAATTTTTTTTAAATATGTATTTATCTGTTTAGTATGTACAATGTCTTGCTGAATAATTAAAATAAATATTTTTGTTTCCAAACTTATATTGACAAAGTCATAAAAAATATTGTATCAATATCCAATGCATTATTGAAATGTTATGTTTATACTATAATTTGTCCGATACATTTGAATTACATATATATAAAACAACTTGAACACAACGCTGGGATCTTCTTGTCTTCATAATATTTCTTTCCAAAAAGTAAAAACTAAAATCATTTGAAAAATGTTTCACATTGATTTTCTGAAATTACTGATTCTTTCTCAATTACAGCATTAATAAAAAGATTGTCTCACCATAACAAAAAAATCAAAGAAGCCAGCTCGCTTGAGTTTAAAAAGTATTTCATGCAGGTGCATCAAGATGAAATAGAGACAAACATTGGTTTTCTTAAAATTACATGAACATTTTCTGTGGGTCTTACAAGTATTAAATTACATATGTGTTTATACAGTATGAAAACATGTCCGGACATTATTCTTATTACATAACATGTTCTGTGTATGTGTGTATGTATTTATTTTAATATATTGGGTTAATTAATAATACGTTTATCATGTTTTACAAAATCTTTTTTAATAATGTTGAAACAAATAGTGCAAACATTGGAAATGGCAGTACAATTACAACTATACATAGGTAACTTTTTGTTGAATATAGTAAATTGGTTAAACTGGTAACAACTTGATCGACATTATTTAAAACAAAGACTAAAACAGGATTAGCTATAAATTTACAAAATAAATATCCCATTTACATTGGAAAAATTAAAATAAAGGAAAAAACACATTATTTCAGCCATAATTTAATATCAAAGTATTATATAAATATTCGCAATAATTGGTGTCTGCGTAATAATGCCTTACTTAATAAGCTGGTGGAGTGTCCATTGGCTTTTATTGGTAATGTTTTCTTTTTTTATTACATTTGGCAGTACTGTTAGAATATGAACATTTACATAATATATTTTTACATATATATATATATATAAATAATAACTGTTTTTGTGTGTAAATTTACACTATATGTATATATAGAAAGATTTTCATTAAAATACACAATTCTTTGTTAGTAAATAATAAAAGAATTAACAAAACGTTCCAATTAAAATAAATAATTTCATACAAATGATTTAAATATATATAGAAAAATCTGGTTAACATATAGAAAAACGCACATACATATACTTAATTTTATTGATCTAACATTGATTTGATTCACGCTCAACACTACATCTTCAAATAATAACCTTACATAATAATAATAATAAGATTTTGTGAAGTTTGAGAATTGAACAAAACACAAACATTAAATTAAATATATGTGTGTGTGTGTGTGTGTGCATATTCATATATACATATCTAATTCAATAAAGGCATTTTTTATCAGACTTCCGAGTAAAAAATCCAATAAGTCGGTGGATTTAAAAAAAAGAAAATGGTACACTATTCTTTTTTCTTTCTTGTGTATTTTTTTTGCGAATTTGTATGTGTAACCAAATAAACCTAAAAATTATAAAATTTTTGCACGTTTTCATATAGAACTACAATTTGTTTTGTTTATATTTTGTAGTTATAGATAATACAATTTTAACATAGTTTATTTATACATATATGTATTTACAAATATTTCTAATTAATCTTATGTATAATTTATTAATTAATTTATGTATATGGATATCATCACAATTTAAAAACAAAAGCTTTTCAAACAAAATTTATTTACTATATTTGTTGCTAAAGTTAATTTAACGAAATTTTTCAATTTGTGTCGGACCCATTAAATGATGTCCATCTTTCTTAGTTTTATAATTATATAATATTTATATATAAATATGCATATGGTATTAAAGTATATAGGTATAATTGTTTACTTATTATGTACAGATATATTAATTTATAATTTATTTGAAATATTATTACTTTTTTCTCGTGGTCAAAAGTCAGTCAAAGTTGAGAGCGTGAAAAGCTTCAATAAAATGTTTTTGTTTTTTTGTTGATTTTTTTTTTATTTTTGTATGAAAGCAGGAGATGTTCTATTAAATATGGACGTTTTGGTGTTGCATTATGCAAATGGTTATAAATTTGTTAAGTATCAACATTTTTGATCAAGTAGGCGCAAAACGTTGTGCGCGCACGGTTCTTGTGGCCAAAAACGGCCATATTGAAAACACAGCTTACAACAGATAATATCCAAAAATGAGCAAGCAAACACCACACAATTATATATATTATAAAATATATATATATTATAAATGCGTAACACGCGCATGTGTTTTCTGTATTAGCTTTTGCGGTCATCTTCTTCTGTTCTTTAGTGATCAGGTAGCACAGTATTGAAAACCACAACAGTAACGGGCTTATTGGTTCCGGGGGACCGCTGTAAACGATCTTGCAGAATTTGCGTTGTCGTATGATGCTGGTATGGAGGTTGTTGTTGTTGTTGTGGTTGTGGTGGTGGTTGAGTTTGCAGACATGACGCGAGCTGCGTTGGAATTTCAATTTCCAGATCCGGAGGCTCCATGAGACCCCGCTCAACCATTTGCTACCTAATACTAGCTGAGTTAAGTACGAATGGTACATAGAACATTTTACTCTCCAGGAGTAGACTCGCTGCTGCTTGAATCTGTTGAAAAACGAAAACAATTCCAATTAATATAAGGATTTATGGATAAACCCATTTGCACTTACTTCTGGTATGTGTGCTAGGAGCTCTCCCAATCGACCCGGATTGTGAGGAGCTGAATGCTGCAAGAAACTTCGTAGTACTTGAACATACCGTTCTTGAATACTCTCCAATTCCACTTCTGCAAAAAAACCATAATCAATATTTAGTTTTTTTTTATAAAAAATAAACTTACCTTTATTTAGCAAAATGTATACTTTGAGACAAACATATTCCTCCATTTTGAGTTTAATTCGCCGAAACATTATTGTAATCTGCGTCATTTTCTCGACCATGTGACCAACGTCCAATCGGAGTTGCTCCATTGATATGGGATGGCCCATCAGAGTGGTCAAGCAGGTTTGCAGTGTACACAAATGTGAATTTACCTATAATAAACAAATGATTAAAACACAATTTTCAAAAATTTATAAATAAATTAAATATATAATATATAAACTAAAAGGTATGATTTCGTAAAAACTATCTATTTCTATGTCTTAATTCCTATAAAAGAATTAAAGCAATAATATTTATTAATTGCAATGAAATTGTTTTTATAGAAACAATATAATTTGAATGTAATTTTAATTGTTATACATTATATTTCAGCAGTTTGAAAAAGGTCAAACTAATTCTGCATTTGACCAAATGGACTATTCGGCTAAATGGCCATTCCACTTAATGGCTCATTTTGCTAAACGACCATTAGGCCAAACAGCAATTCGGCTAAAGGTCCCAATGGGTCATTCTGCTTACTAGATCTTTCGGCTTAATGGCATTCGGCCAAGTGGACTTTGGTCAAAAGGTATGTGTATCTTTTTGGAACATTTTTGATTTATTTTAGTGACAGTTTTGTTTTTCTTTGGTACACTTGTTTTGGCACAAACATGTTTATAACTTATAATTTTCTTTGGGAACACATTTTTTTTTACACTTTACTGTTAGCCAGTTTTTATTATAAAATATTAGCGGCATTCGTTTAAATATTAATTATAATTATTTAAAATATTTAAAAACTCTAGAAGTGCTAAAATTTAGAAAATTGCAGTTAAATATTTTGGAAATATATTTCAAAAGTGATCTAACCTGAAAATATGCATTTAGAATCTTTAAATAGGCAAAAACCACAAAAACATACTATATATTAGTGCCACATTTTAAAAGTTATATTAAAAGCAATCTGTTATTAAAACACTCGATTATCAAAAAAATGATTTCTTGAGATTCGATACGAGACTTTTTAACCTGTCAGAAAATTGGTCTTTTTTGACTAATTAAGTTCTTAATAAAATGTTGAATCGGAAAATTTTATTTCTTCACTATCTATTAAATTTTGCCGTCAGATCAAAATCGCTATTATATAAAATTAATTGACTTCGAAATTTAAAACGAATTTAGGAGGATTGAAGCGATGAAGAGAGGACGAATTGCGGAAAGTAACCTAACTACCAGCGTCAAAAAATAGTTAAATTCACGAAATCTTGCATTTCCATTACCTATTACACATGGAAGTGTTTGCCATATCGTTCGTTGAAGTATTTCTCAAATAACCAAGGTTAACATCCACAATATTTATAATATATATCCATTGATAAATGATAAAAATGCCCATATCAACTTTTTTTGTGGTTAGTAAGTTATTTTACAGGATTGGAAAAATAACTTTTGGATATTACAGGCCATTTCGTCAAATGAGGAACATGATAAATGCGGCATGGACAAAAGCGAAACATATCACTTGAGGCATAAGATACATAAGAAAATTGAATAGTATATAAACATGAAGATTTTAGCATTTGTCGCATTTGTCATTTTCTTTTTTTAGAATTTCGGCATTTGTCCTATACCGCAAATAGCATCTTGCAAAATAGGTGCCGCATTTGTCTTTGCCTCAAGTGCAGTGCATCTCCTTTTCGGAAAACTACAAAATTATTTTGACTTGTTAGCGTGACACTGTGTTTATGAGTGTGGTGCCATCAGCAAGCCAAGTGAATATATCTGATATTCCCTTCCTAATATTTACTAAGATTATATTATTTATATTTTGACAGAGCGTAATTTTATTTGGTTTTAGGCTTCTATACCAGCGTAGCTAATATGAGAATATCCCGCGTCCGTCCGTCATTTAGTATCAGGGCCTAGACCTTACATCGTAGAGAATTGAAATTTGGAACACAGCTGGGTGTAAAAGAAAAAAATAATTTTTGCATTCCGGATTTTTTTTATTTAATTACGCCGGGTTTTTTTCGGAGCAAAAACCTATTTATACAAATTTGCTTTTATCCATCCCAAATGGCCTATTACGATATTCGAATAATTTTTAGTTGATAGTAATTAAAAAATAAAAAGTAATAGCCGCTTCAACTTTTTTGGTTTACGCAAAAAAATATTTTACAAGGTGTCCCAAATGTATATATTTTTTATTATATTTAAATATGTATATTGAACTACCCTCCGACAACCAATTTTTACGCGGAAAACGTTTACATGCTTTAACAAGAAACCAGCTACAAGATTATGTAAAAATAATTTCAATATTCGTACAGGGTGTCCCAGAAACAATGAATTTAGTTTTAAAAAACTATGATTTGCCATAACTAGATAAGTATATATTGTTCATTAGTATATATATGTTTATTGGATAGAAGCCGTGAGTATGAGACATTTTTGTGTCTCGGAAATTCCTCTCTTGTTTTTCTCGGCTCCTGTATAAAAAAATAGTGCAGGTATATTAAATTTGCGACTAAATTGCGGGGGTGATGTCTTTGAAATAGTTTTTTGCGCTGAAAAGCCAGTTGGCGCATGGAGAGACGAGAGTCAAATATCATTCCGAGTAAAATGATTTCACAGTGCCCGATATAGCCAATATTTTGTATAACAGGATTGATCGATTTTATTGAATTAGGAATTTATTCGCATCGTAAAGGGTTAGATTTTATGTTGAACATTGGTGTTTGTTTGTTGCATAGACTTTAACGACAAATGTAGCCATAGTCTTTAAATTATCAAATGGTTCACTGGTTGCAACATATTTTCGCAAAATCCGATTAGCATTTGTCAACAATCGAGAATGTGACATATTGTGAGGACTTTTTCTTGTAAAAAAAAAGAAATCAGACTTTAGGCGGAAATTACATGAGGAAGAGGAAGTTCTCCTCCCTTTCATCCAGTATTAATGTTGGCACCATTACATCCTATAGTCATTTTAGTTTAGTTTCTTAATGTCTATCACAAATGATTTAATAATGTAAAAAAAAATTATGATTTGAAGTAGCGTTTTTTTTTCATTTTTAGTAAGTTATATTAATTTCACTTTGTTTTAAAACACATTCACTTCACTCAAGAACCATTTTAAAAAATTATATTAATTTAAGATAAATTTTTGTGCAATGTTTAATTTTGCCAAATAACTCATTAGGGCAAATTCGGCTTAACGGTAATTTGGCTAAATGGAATTCTACCGCATTTAATACAATAAATGGAACTTTTATTAACAACCATCTGGTTAAGAATCATTTTGAAATTTCAAATTTAATATTTTAGTAAAAAAAAATTAAAGACAATATTTATTTTTGTTTTGAATTATTTAGATATAAGGTTTTATGGTTTTAGAATAAGCTATAGTATTAATAAAAAAAAGTTGTTCCGGCCCAAATGATGATGAAGCTGTTTAAAAATTGATTTGAAAATGAATTGATATAGTTTTATTTGTGATCGGCATAAAAATTCTGGATTACTAAATTTTGTATCTACAAATTTCTGTATATATTGTAAATTCAGATTTTGCAAAATTTTAAAATACAAAATTCTGGCTATTTGAATTCGGGTTTTAATACATTACAAAAAATCTGGATTTTTAATAAATATTAATTAATATATTACAGAAATTCAGAGGGTTCATTACAAAATAATTAATTTCAAAATTCTGGTTTTTAGAGTATTTTATCTTTTTCAAATTATTGTTTTTGGTAAAAAAATTGCGCAATGCATATAAAATTAGGCGTTGTTTCATACATAGAATAAGGTAATTAATTTACATAAAAGATCAGGTATATACAAGAATTTTGCTACTAATAATTTTTATTATAAAATTCCAAAAATCTTGAAAAACTAAATTTCGAATTTTGTAATAAAATATTTCGTACCCAATCCAAATAAAAGTATTTTGAAACTATTTTCTTGCGTTAAATTATTTATAATAAACTAGTTAATTTTGGATTGTATTACCATACCATGTTTTAAATTGAAGCATAACTGTACAATTGTCTTGAAAATAGGCGCATTCGAAAGATTTTAATGTCTAAACATATAGTAAAAAGTAGGTAAGGAAGAAAAATACGTATTTGTGGTAAAAGATTTGTTTAACAAAAAAACAGCAATATTAAATTAATTTAAAAAGGGAATGCATTAAAAGTTACTTTGGGAAATGTCCATTTCATGATAAATGGAGAAAATAAAAATTAAATATTTAAACAAACAATAAAGTTCAAAAGTTCGAAAAATTATGATAATTTTTCTTTAATAATCCAAATAATAAAAAAAAAATAAAAAAAAGTATATCTCGAAACTAATTTACTATCATATACTTTAATTTGGAAAGAATGCATTTAAATAAAAATAAAATACCTCTTGTATAAACTCCGGATCATCTCTACTGAGCGGTCCTGTAATCGGTGCAGCATGCTGAATACTGATCGTGCTATTCTTTTTACCGTGTAGGGCCTGATAGGCGGCCGTAGTCAGTACCAATATTTCGTGCCATTTGTCAGTCAATAGTTTTGTGTGTATCTCTACAGGTATTTCCAGATAGAATGGTAGCTTTTTCGTCCACGATACAAGCTTGTGAACGATAGAGTCACCGATATTACACAATTTATCACCGATCTCCGATTTGTCCTCCAGGAACTCAGGGAAATGAGGTAATGTTGCAATATCCTCCATTGCATCAAAATCAATAAGGGTTTGAATCATACTGCACGAATGCTCGTACGAGACAGACCGATCTTTGGACGAGCTAACAGCATTGTCGAGACGATGTCTAAGATGAACGATTTCGCTGGGATTCGTAAGTGCCGTTTTCAGAATGGTTCCATTGACCAGGTGCGACGGCAGGTTTATGTTTTCGTGTTTAATGCTGTTCTGCAACTGCGGCGACATAAACATTGACTTCTGGCTGTTATTGTCCGTGTTCATCACATTCTTTTGCTGCGGTGATTTTTGTGCAGCTTTTTTATGCTTCTTATACTTGACCTTATACAAATTATAGACGGCACCACTATTCCGACCGCCTGGCATTCGATCCTCTCGTACGGCTTTAATATATATATATATATTATATTTTAAAACAATTGAATCGTTTAATTATTGAATTAACTTACCTTGTAAAACCATGCCTTGTTCTATGCACTTCTTGAAACGACAATATTGACATCGATTCCGCTGAGCCTTTGTTATTTCACATGTTCCGTCTGCCACACAGGTGTATATTCGACGATTTTGCACGGTTCTCTTAAAAAATCCTTTGCACCTACAAAATGTTATGTATTTTATTTATATTATGTCTGAAAATATAAATTAATAATACATACCCTTCACATGTGATAATACCATAATGTAATCCCGTTGCTTTGTCCTCACAAATCATACATACAAGTGGCTGTTCATCATCATCCGGTGGTGTTTCTTGGGCACCCAACTCAGTCTAAAAACAAAACAAAAAACTCAGTTTAACGACATTGAACTATGTCTTTGATAATTTTTGAAATTACTTACCTTCAAACCAGAAAATGGACCACCCCATTGCTGTTGAGAGCTCAGGTTCAAGGCATGCATTTGCTGACCCGCAGGCAATTGACTATAGTCACCAGCCCATAGACGTTCCATGTTTAACGGGTGCTGAGCTCTTGATGTTTGTGGCCGTATTCGAATGTCACCAGGACGACCTTGACCAAGACTTAAAAGCAGTTGGGCAGCCTCTTCGTTATTATTTTGTGAGGTTCCCGGTGCTGATGTTTGGTTAGTCGATTGGACGGGTGACTGGGATGATGGTGATGGTTCAAAACCCCACACCATTGTCCGGACGCCACAGCTTTCTCCCATTATCACAGTTGGTGTAGCTCGTGGTGGCGTCTGCGACGATCCTTGTGGACCGGGTGACGATTGTTGCACAGACGAACTTGATGGTCTCATTGTGGGCATATGACCACCTATAATTTCTGGCTTTACGCCATTTATGCGAGCATTGCTTCCCCAGACCATACGATGCTGGGGTTGCATTTGACCGGCCGGTACAAGAACTTCGTTCTTTACTCGAAACAATATAGCTGCTTCTCGAATTGGATTGATTAACTGAACTGACGGATGACCCAGCTGTCCAACCGGACTGATTGGTGTTACAGTTGTTATTGACCGGTGCTGCTGCTGTTGCTGGTGGTGTGAACTTTGTGAAACATTTGTGTGTGTTGAGTTTGGTGTAACGATTGTGTGAACTGGTGATCGTTCGCGTTTAATGCAGATTTGGTTTTGTTGATGCTGTGGATGACTGTGCAGAGCCTGCATCTGTATGGGAAACTGCATTGCATTATTACTATGTTGGAGTTGCTGCTGCAGATTATGCGAGCTCGGTGATATTTGACTTGAACGCTGCTGATGCATATTCTGTGAAGAGTGCTGCTGATGCTGCTGCTGGTGTTGCTGCTGCATTTGACGACTGTCTGAATGCTGTTGATTGTTATGAATCATTACTGATGTTGATGTTGGTACTGTATTACCAAGCTCTCCACTTCTATGATTGTTCATATTGTGATTGTTGTTGTTGTTTACAGGTATTGTACTGTATTCTGGGATTCCAGTCTTGTGCTCATTTATTAGTGAGGAATTTAATTGATTTTCTGTTTTAATTGTAGAAAATATCGTGTTCATTGAAACTGGACTGTACCGGGACGGGCTCGATTTTCGATTTCCCACAGAGTTTGTGGACTGTTGTGTTTCCTGCTTTATTCGTGTAGGAGTAACCAGTACTGTTACATGATGTTGTTGCTGTTGTTGTTGCTGTTGTTGTTGCTGCTGCAGCTGCTGTTGTTGTTGCGGTTGCTGATGATGATGATGATGCTGCTGATGTTGTTGATGCTGCTGGTGTTGTTGATGTTGCTGCTGCCCCGATTGGGATTGTGACAACGGCATTTTTGTTTGATACATAGTCACAGGTGACTGACGTTGTATGTTACTTACTGGAGATTGCCTAGGAGCCGGTGATGGCATTCGTTCATCAGCAACAGAACGAATGACGCTCGGATTATGCATTGAATTGTTGTTATTTATGTTTAAGGTGGCCATTGTAGTAGTCGTCGGAATTGGTTTTTCCTCGACATTTGGACCAGAAGCAGATCTTTTGTGTTCTGCATTATTGTGGCTTTCGGTAGTTGCACATGTCGTCGTCGCTGTATGTGATGCCGACGAACTAATTCCTTCACAATGTATCACATCGTTTGAAGCAGGTGATGTAGTCATTAGAGTCATGGACTGCGTTTTGACCGATGTGTGGGGATCACTCATTCTCGGTGACAATGGTATTAGAAGATCTGGGGATGAATTACTAGTGTCCGCTAAGGATTCGCCGTCACTGCTGCAACGGGAGTCAACTTTTCTTCGCTTTAGTTTTAGGTCCTGGAAAAGGCTCATTTTATCGAGCTCGCTGTATGGCCCGCGACTCAGTGTCATAATTCCTGTAAGGAAATAATGTCAAAATTAATAATTAAATTTAATTGAGTTTTGGTATAACACTACACGACAACATGGAAACATATATGGTTTGTTCATAATATAGAATATTAGGGGCATTTAATATTGTACAGCATTCTAATATGCTCATAAATGCTCCTAAGAACGAAGTTCTTTAGCACAGTCGATTAAATGATCATAAAAAAACTATAACAACATCGACAATATGTTCTCAAAATCTTGAGCATACAGACAAAAATCAAACCAATGTAAAAAGATTCCTTGCACGGTAAAAAGAATGCCTGCCAAACAGTTGAATCCGGCTTGAACAATCTAGTAACGAGGTCAGAAATACCCCTGGTCGACAAGATAATGGTCCTCTGCAGAATTCTTGATATCGAGAGTACGTAATTAAACAATGTTTGACGTCTTGTGGCTGCGCATCGCCTTAGTCCCACAGTCACAAGATGGATAAACTGTATGCTTAGGCAAAGAACTGTAAACTTTAACACTGGAAGTAAAACAGTTAGGTGTTGAGTATGGTGGTCATCAATGACCTCATTGTTATCATTAAAGATAGAGGCTTTCTCATTATTTACGCCTTCTGTGTGAACTTTTCGAAAATTATTTGTCAATGGTGCGAGGGATTTGGTGTCCCTTTTAACCCCAGAAAGACAGAAAAACTTCTCGTCATCAGAAAAATTAAGATAATGTAGTCCGTTCAATAAATCTTTGTTAAAATCCAGTTGAGACAACCTGGACTAGAAGCAATATTAACGTATTTTGGAAATGACAAAAGATTTCAGTAAGTCTTGGGAATGGTTCGCCAAAGTAATTCACTAATGAGACTCAAAACATAGCCGCGTCTATGGTCGGGTATGTTTCTAATGAGCCGGTTTTTATTTATTCCGATAGTAATGTCTGTATCACATTGCCTCCGATTTGTGTCACCGACCGCTTCCTACAAATGCTAGTGATGTGTAGATTAACTTATCTAGTAATCATATTTTTTCGAACGTTTATGAACGACACATCACTAGCAAGTGTCGGAAGCGATCGGCGACACAAATCGGAGGCAATGTGATGCAGGCATAAGGCGTAAGCGTGCCTTGCATGATGAACACTAGCCAGATAATACTTTGGATATAAAAACGTGTGCGAGACATCTTTAAATGTTTCCAAGAATACCTACTAATCAGCGCTTCAACCTAAAGCATCTGATGTATTTACATGAGTCACAAAGTAGAATGTAGAATAAACAAACAATTTCATCTTTTCGCCTATATATAGCCCAACGTGTAGGTGCGGGAAAATCGAATCTTCACTTTACATTCTAAGATGTCAGGTGTTGCAATCATACAATATCTTCCTGGGATTAATTCACCTTATTGTAAAGTTGGTCAAAAGATCGTTTAGTTTCCCATACGCCGAACGACTAAAGCATATTTTTTATCAATTCATAAAACGTTTTTAAATAAAACTCTAGTGGTTTTATAATAAAATGGTTATTATAATTATTTTACTGGTACATATATATATATATAGATTGTATAAACTTTAAATTTAACAAATTTTCACAAGTATATCTGATGTTTTTTTTTTAATAAAACCCTTTTATTTTTTAATTTTATGACAAACATATCTATCAGGATTTGTAAAATTTAAAATACTACATAGTAAATAAAAAATAGTATTAATTGAACTTTTTGCATATTAAATTAATTTTCAATATTTTGTGTAATATTTTAAATAAAAATAAAAATTTGAGTTGTCTCAAAAAATATATTATTATAAAAAAATTAATGCTTCTGAATTTAGGATTACTTATAAATTTCTTAGTTACTTAACACTACCAAACTGTCACTCAATTGGGATACTCATACTAATAAACATATATCAATTTACTGAGTACATAAGAAACACGAATAAAATATTTTGTATATTATTTTATGTATATGGCTGCCGGCCTTAGTGTTTTATATTAAATAATTAAACATATTTTTTATATATTTTTTTGTATATTAAGTTTGAATATTATGTTTATTTTATTGAAGATTACTATTATATTTGCAAGTCATTTAAAATAAAAATATTTTATACATTTTGTTTCTTTTTATTATTTTAAATATAAATTTAATTTTTAATAATTTACATATCTTTTAAAATTTAAAAATGACAGATTGGATTTGTAGTACTTTTTAATAAGGCTGTGGATTTGAAATTGCATTTGAAGTCGGTGGAGTCGTACATTTTTTGGTCCGATATTTTTAATTCATACTGACTGCGACTTCAAAAAAATTGACAATGCCAGTTAACATTTCACACGGCTCTGATCCAGAGCAGAGGCTGCAGCCCTATCTAATACTCCAATTTACATGAACTAAATTTTTCTTATTTATTATGATATATCTGTGAACAAATTTAATTATTTATTAGAATTAAAGGTTTACTTTATAAAGTTTTTTTTTACTAAGTCGAACTGGAGTAGTTTTTAACAAATTAAATGTCTGCAGTCGGAGTCGGAGTCGTACAAGTTTCACAGGGTTTTTATTATTACATATTAGAGGTCTGCGCGGGCCTGTTTTTCGTGGACTGCACCAACCCAAACCCGCGGCTTTCAGAACTCTATTACATATGTAAAAATAGATATTTTATTTAAAATCCACTAAATTCAACTAATAATCCATTTTTTTCCTGAAGATACCATAGAACTGCCCAAGACTATGTCCAATTATATTCTAGTTGAAATGAACTGCAGTAATTAATAATAAACTACAACATCGACAGGATAGTGATATGTTTTGGACTTATGTACAACAGTGAATTGGATTGTGGAGAATTTATTTCAAGAAACTTAATGTCAGAAGGCGACGATAACACCTTGTAGTTTGTTGATTTTCCAAAAAGTAGACTTATCGTTATAAATAATAAAAATAATTGTCAGGGTTTTTGCTTACATTAATTCACTTGTTTATTATACTTAGGATATTTCATCTTCCTGAGTTTTGACCTAACGTTAGGATATTTCGCGGTCTTAAGTTCAAGTTTAATTTACTTGAGATTAAGTCACAACCTGTGCATTATCTTTAGGAAATTTTCTTGCCGTTATTTTTTCTTGAGAATGATGCACGGCGCCGTGAATTATGAACAGTTTTTTTTTTATATCTGTGGCATATTCGACTAGATTCTTGCGTCACACGCCAGGGGTGAGTTGGAACCTATGTATGGGCATGACATTTTTGTTAATTATGTTTATCATGGTTTTTCATGGTCTACGTCTATCATCCGAGGAGCGATGCAAATGTTGTCTATTGTGCCCTGGCGTAAAATTCTACCAAAAATACATCTATAAAAACCACAAACAATGTTATGATACAATATGTATAAAAGCTAACAGAGCTTTAAGCTCGGTTCACTATGTGATTTTTCTAGCATGCGAGAGGCAATATCGCATACGGTATGTTTTTCCTATGCGATACGTGCGATTTTGTGTCGCAATTTGCTCAAAAAGCGCACGTATAGGGTTATAGAAAGCGATATTTTTATAGCCAAAAAAACGAACATGGCGGTTTTGTACGATAAATAGCATGCAATTTTTTGTATTGAAAAATAAAAATGAAACAAAATTCTTTGTTATAAATTATTTAAAATCTAAGAATATTGAATGCATCCTTTTAAATTGTTAATATTTTATTTTCTTTTAAAATTTACATATTATTTAAGAACCTGATTTAAACAATCGTTGGTTTATATAATATAAACTATTAATACAAACAAATGTAAAATTAACCTATAAACGTTCATGTAATTTTTCATGTAAATTATACTATTAATTATTAGTCTGAGAACCGGAACCAGAACCTAAATACTGTTCCAGAAAACTAATTCATTCTAGAACAGTATTGCGGTTCTGGTCCCGGTTCTTAGTATAAAAACCGTATTTTAGTTGAAGTCCCGGTTCTCAAATGTGGACACTGTTATCGGCTCAATAAACGATTCTCGGTACTAGACCTGGTTCTAATTTAAAGAACTATATTTAACTTCTAGACCTGGCTCTCAAATGTAGACCTCGTTCTTAGTTTAATACCCGTATTTAAAATTTTAGAACCGGTTCTCAAATCTGGACCTAGTTCTCGGTATTCACGCTACCGTTTTCTACGCTACCGTGTCACTCATGAGTCATGATGTATGGAAACTTTTCTAACACAGGCAACATATTATTACCTCATCATTTAGATCACATTCAAATACAAATTATAGTTGCCAGAAATCGGCGACGAAACCTATATTGTAAAAAATATGGTGCCCTTTTTCAAATCGCTTGCAATATCAAAAAAGCACGCGGTTATGGCGGCATGAAATAGACCCCATAACATTTTCAGTACACAACAACAATCATGTGCTGCGTATAAGCGCAGCACTCTTCTTTTTTAACAAAAACACAAAGAGAAGAAGAGAGAAAAGAGATTTTGGGAGATATTTACAAGGTATAGTTTGCCTCTCATATATATATGATTATCAATATATTTTTGTTTATAATAAGACAGCACAATCTAATCTAATCCTATGATTTGAGATTCATCATAGCTTCTTTATTAAATCTTTTTAAGGTCCAATAATGCCTTGTGTCACATGTTGTCCATCAGTGTAGGATTCCGCGCACATTTTTTAATCTCTTATTTCTTGGATCATCAATATTTTAATTATTAGATGTTACACGTCTAAAAATAAATAATTTTTGATTTAAAAACCTTTCTAATTTAAATTTGATGAATTATATTTAAATCAATTGATTTGGAGTTTTCAAGTATCCTTTACATAAAGGATATATTATTTTGGTGATTTTCTTCTATTCACACTGTAAACATTTTACTCAACATTTTGAATTATGCAATTTTGAGTAGACTGTTTCGGGTTTAAACTGTATTAACAGAAAAATGAACATATTTCTGTAGCTGGTAAAAGCATCTCATCACATTCTATATGTAGAAATTATTAATATGTATTTTTTTATTTAAATGAAAAATTAAAATAATATGAGGTACAAAAAATACTATAATTATTTTTAGTTTTTTACTATGATTCCACAGATTTAAAAAAATAGAGTTTTTTTATCTTTGTCTCGATGAGGTAGAAAAATGACTAAATTTACTCTGATGGGTAAATAATATTTTAATAAAGTTTGTACGTTTTTGTAAAAAGCTTTTTACCAGTTTGGTATACGAAGAATGCTAAAATATTATACAAAAATATTGTCAGGTAAATTTTCTATCTTTAAAGCATATTGTTGAAGATAAAGTTATTTGATGGTCTAATAACATTAATGTCAAAATTCTAAACTTCAATACTTAAAAAATCAAGGACTCAAACAATAAAACCAAATAAATCGTATTGCTACATTGTTTATTGAATCATTTAAAAAGGGATGAAGAACACAACTTACATGTTACTTTATATCCAACTGAAGGTGTTGCGTAAATCCAATTTAATACATTTCTTACATTTAAAGTTTTTTTTATCATTTTGTTATTAAACTCGTTTTGTTATTGTTTACTGTTCACAAATTATTTATGCAACTAGCGACAGAGAGATTTTAAGAAAAATAAAATAAAAAAAATATTTTTATGGTATATGCGTAGTTAAATGCTAATTAAACGTAACGAATACAACATAATGCGGTTATTACATGTACAAAATCAAGAAATGCCGAAAAATACCAATTCGAGAAAACTCAATTCATTTTGTAATTTGGTAGATGTTTGTTTGCTCGTTTGTTTTTTTTTTACTTTTTTTTTTTGTTTAAATTAAATCTTTGTAATTTGGTTACCTAGAGAAGTCATGTTTAGCAATTATGTTGAATTGTTTCGGTTGTACGTTCTGTGAGCACAGATTTTGCGGTTTTGCATTGGTATACAGGCACAGGTATATTTTTTCCAAATATGTTTTTTGTTTTTGTTTTCAAATACATACATAAGTTTTATTTGATTTTATGCAATATTGTCACTCTATTCATTTCACGTGTATTATATAGAATATATAAAGTAATAATATATCCACAAGATCTTGTTCTATACGAGGCTTGGTATCCTTCAGCGGCTTAGAGTATTTATACGGAACTTCACTTCCTCGTTTGTGGCGCATACCGCGCGGAACGCGTGTCAAACGGAAAATATAAGAAAACACAGTCACTATTATTAGCTATATTTATAAATATATATAATGCACGGTAAAGCGGTTGTTGTTGTCACTGTAAATGTTAGCGGCGCGATGCGGTAGCGTTAGTGCTTGCAAAAACTTTCACTTTTCTGCCATTGATATATAAATATTTGTATGTAACATAATTAATTATTTCACTTTCGTTTGTGTCTGATTTGTCACTGGGTTTCTGTTGCCATTGCATGATGAGTATAAAAAACATTAATTTTTAAAACAAATATTATCTATTTGTTTTTTATTTTGTTTTTAATTGTTTCGAAAAACTTTGAATTAAGAAAGAGAAATTATACGATTTCAGTCTGATGCGCGAAGATCACGTACTACACCGGACAAAGTGGGTTAGTTACTGAACATTGAACAATGCTAACCGGAGGGCTGAGCGAATACGATACACGAACACATTTTTTTTTAGTTTGTAAATAACAACACTAATACACACAAACACACACACACATACTAATGTATAGTCATAGACATTGTCTCATATACACGATTTACGGTATGTATAGTAAAATAAGTACGGACGTCAATTGCACCAGCTCAGCCAAGACGCGCGCTCGCGAGTGTGTGGTTGGTGTCTGTGTGTATATACGTAAATGCGAAAGAGTTGAACGCGGAATTGCCATCACTTGTTGTTGTTGCTGACGGTCGGTGTTGTTGTTGTTGTTGTTGTTGCCGTCGCGATCGCTAAAGCTCGTGATGTGTTTTCATTTAATATTGCCGCATTTCGTTTTCGTTCGTTTTGACCCAGAAAATAAAATCCCTACCTCAGTCGCGCGCGCGCCAGCTCACACTCTCAATTCTCAAACATATATATACTCATACTCTCACACACACACACAGACCCAGAAACAGGCACACACATATACAAAAAAAGTGCGCTTCGCGTAATGCTTTATATAAAGTTATTTCAATCAAACGAATCCGCTTGTTTGTGTGTACTTTGTATGTATGGGTAATGGGTGTGTGTATGTATGCGTTTAGTTATAGCTAATTTTGTATATAATAAAACACGAACTATCGTATATATAAATGTTGATGATGAACGAACATTACAAATACACACACACACACACACGCACGCAAAGTGCAGACATATGCGAGCATTGTAGCATAATATTTTATGTAAAATTATGTTGCTTTATGTCTTTGTAATTGTTTCTGGTTTGGATCTAATGCTAACTTTTTAGCATACATTTTTTTACAATTATGAGTAGGGATGTATGAGCACGAGCATGCTCATAGAATCTACTCCGATCGTACTTATGTGATCTGGAGCATGATCGATATTATCGATTTGATTATGATCTTTGATCTTCAATCCACTACTTGGACTCTAAGTCAACTTGACCGCGGTCAAGTGTTGACTACTGAAGTCAATGCGTAAATGGTATTTACATTATTTGACTTAAAAAACGTATTGTCAACAGTTGATGACGTTGTGTTGACCCTATTGCAAATCAGTTGACTTGAACATTCGTTTACTACACAGTAGGTTAGATTAGGTTAGGTTAGCGGTGCAGGAGATACACCAGGTTTATTCCAGTATGCTTCGGGTTGCTTCCGGTCTTAGAGCTTTTATAAGGTTCCTAATTCCGGATATCGAGAGGTCCGCTATTTCCTTTAGATCCTCCAGGTAAAACCATCCTAGGCATAACTATCTGCACCATGAAAGTGTAGGGCAGTGACATAAGATATGTTCCGCCGTTTCTATAGTGCTGTCTTCCTCGCAGTAGGTGCATTTGTTAGTGTCTGTCAGTATTCTTACCATACTTCTGCATTCCGTTTTGGTTTGCGAAATCAGTTGTTTGGTTCTCTTTTGGTTGAATGATGGCCACGTATCTTTGCTCAGTAAACACCCTGCTGTCCTAATCCATTTTCGGTTTGAGTTGGCTAGCAAGCTCTTGTTACCGATATTGTATATATGCTGAAGTATGCTTTCTATGTGCTCCCTTTTTTGCCCAATACTAATAGCACCCAAAAGAGCTCAACAGTGTTTGCCTCTGCAAGTTTCGTTTGGGATTCATAGCATTTGAGTACCAGTTTTTATTTTATAAAATTGCTTAGTGCTTTAAGAAAAGCTTAAATATCTACACAAATTTTTATCCTCTTACCAGATAGCAGATTGGTCTATTTGTTCTAGTAGACTTGCACTTTTGAGGATTGCAAGGACCTCCGTACTGGTATCGGTTAGTTTGAATGTCTTCTCCAGTTTCAGCTTACCGCAGAATACACCTTAACCTACTTTTTTACCAATTTTAGAATCATCTGTATAAACGTATAAAGCGTCCTGGCGTCCAGTAACTCCTTTCCGGTATAACGACTTTGAAGTTCCTTTAAGCTTTCTTGTAGGGATAATAATGTAGTCAATCTGGATTTATATGTTCCATATGATCTTACTATGTCCGTATGGCCTTGTTTCGAAACATCCGTTAGAAAGGCGTACAGCACTTTTACACTCAATGTTTTTTGCTGTATAAGTTGAGGTGCGGAATGTTAAGCATAGCAAAAAGCTCTTCTATTGGTGTGCTCCTTAGAGCTCCAGTTACAGATACGTTGTACCTTTTTAATGTGTTACCTTGAAACGGCGGGAAAAATTAAATCAAACCGGCAGGCTCGTCTGGGGCTTTAGCGCCAGTTCGAGGGTTAAGCCCTGAACTGCCCCGTCTCCGTTTAATTGCCTGGCTTCGACTGCAGCGGATTGCACAATCGCTCTTGGGCGGGATCGCTTCAAATTATTTTTCCCTATTGCAAAAGACACCAAACTTTATCTAACAAAAAACGCTCTTTATTCCTTTTTGTTAGCGTTACATATTCAAAATACTTATATACTAAACTTATAAGGCCCACTCGAAACTGGGTACAGATGGCGTTACAGTGGCATCGGGGAACGAGTGTCGTGGAACTAAATTTAAGCTATCTTAGACTAAAACCTAAACCAAAACAGCCGTACTGGCAGTGGTTCTTGTACAACTTAATATCGAGTCACCTGGGACATTTATATTATTCTGTACATACAATCACAGATGATCGCTGTCAAAAAAACTAACACGACTTTCGGTCAAAACAAAGCCCTGTGTCCCTCAGCGTGTGTCTATTAGCTAAAAAAAATAACGTACGCTCGTGGGTTCGTTTCATTCTCAGCTTTTCCGGGCGTAGTGTTACACCCTATATGTGCGTTTTTCTAGTGAGTGCCGCTAGAACAGCGCTCCGTAAGTTAGGATTGGTCTTACAATTGCTGTGTACGTCCAGTATGCCAATCTTGGTGTTAAACCCCATCTTGTGCCCAGCATTTTTTTGCAAACATAAAGTGCACAGTTGGCCTTCCGGATCCTTTTACTGTGCAGAGTTAGTCCTAGGTATTTTCCTTTTTGCCTTTTTGGAGTGTTGTACCTCCAATCTTTGGTGGGTCGAATGATAGGATCTTGTATTTTTTCGTGAACAGGACAACTTCAGTTTTGGAGGGATTAACTCCTAGACATTTTTGAACGGCGCTATTCCTCATAATTTCTAGTGCTTTAGTGGTGTTATCGCTTAAAGTATTTAAATCAATTCCAGAGGCGAGTATCACTGTATCGTCGGCGTAGCTACGGCCTTTATGCCTATATATGTTAATTGAATGAGAAACTCATACACCACCAGAAGCCATATAGCACCCTTTCCTGTGGTGTTCCCCTAGTGGCCTTTCTTACCATCGTTTTGTTATTCCACTCTGCTTTTATCATTCGAAATGCTAGGTGGTTTTATATCCATTTTACAATTTTTGTATTTATTTTATATCTCTTTAGAACCTCTATAATTGCATCATTGTGTACATTGTTGAAAGCCCCCTCTATGCCTTCAAAGGTTGCCAGCGTTTATTGCTTAGATTTCATTTCAATTGTTTTGACAACAGAGTGGAGGGCAGAGTCAGTAGACTTACCTTTTTGGTGTATGCATGTTGTGTTTCCGCAACAAGCGTATCATTGAGATTGTCTCTGATGTATATCCTCTCCAGACTTTTGAGGAGAAATGAAGTTAAGCTGAGTGTTGAATTTTACCTGCTTTAGGTATAAAAACAAGCTTTGATGTCCTCCAATTTATGGGTACATGTTCTAGGTATAGAGACATGCTCTGAAAATGTCGGTTAAAAGGTTTATTGATAAGGGTCCTGCTTGTTGTAGTAGAGCAGGAAATATTCCATCTGGTCCAGGGGATTTGTATGGTTCAAATAATGTTATCGCCCACTTAACTTTAGCCACTGTTACCACTTTTGCATTGAGTGAGTTGCCCTCTTTGGTGAAGCTAATTTGATTAAGTTTCGAAATAGGAAAGTGTGTATCAAGCATAAGAGTTAGAATTTCCGTTCCATCCTCTGTCCACTTGCCGTCATTTTTTTGAATCTGTGACGGTACCTCTTTACTTTTCAAGAGTATACGTCTTAGTCTTCCATTCTCATTTGAATTTTCAATATTGTTATAGAAGGAGCGCTATGTGTTTTTCACTGCTCTTCTGAGACTGTTTTTATATTCTTAATATTTATTCGCGTCACGATTTTGTTCCCAGACCGCAAATAGCTTTTTAGTTTTGTCCCTAAGCTCTCATAGGTTACTGTTCCACCAAGGTGGTTGCTGTTTCTTTCGAGGTCTTGAAAGTGGACAGGCTTTATTTAAAGCGTTTGTCATCCAGTTAGTTAGCTCTGCAAACCGTGTTTCAAGTTCCTTGACCGTAATTAATTCGAATCCTAACGGTGGGTCTATACTGACAATATCGCTGTATTTTTCCCAATCCGTACGTTTCGGATGTTTAAAGGGTTTGAACTTTCTTAATGGGTTGATGAGTATTGAAAAAAACGATATACATGTGATCGGACAGCGAAGCAGTCTCAGACACCTTCCATTTACTAATCACTGCCCTGTCAAAAAGTGTCTTATCTATAACGCTATCGGAGTTCGGTCCTACGTATGTTGGATCCGATCCTTCATTAGCTATGTTTAGTCTTGATGTTTGTATACAATTTTAAAGCAACTCACCTCACTTGTTTGTATTCCTACATCCCCAGAGTTGGTTGTGAGCGTTTGTCTCTGCGCCGATGATGAGAGCTGCCTTTATACGGCACGCTTCACTAACAAGGACCGCGACCTCCGGTGGTGGAACAACCTTCTCATATACGCCATGTAGGATGATGCTATGAGGTTGCTTTTCCTAATGTTTTTACGGTCAGTGCATAGAAAGATACATTATTTTTAGCCAAAATGTATGACCTGATTTTATCTTCTTCTTTGGAGTGGAATAAATTGTAATTGATATCTTCAGAACGGCCCCATCCCACAGTTTCTGCGAAGTCAGCCGTGAGGTCTCCTCCTTCAACCACTCCAGGGTGTGGCTATCCTTACACTCCAACATCTTGCAGTCGTTTAGCCACCCGCGCTGTCGAATTCTGGAAGCTTTTTGCTCTCCACACTGGCTTTTACCATGGCTTGGATGAGCTTCATCTCCACAAGCTACCATTTCGCTTCTGATAGTTTGCCATATGGAGAGTTGGCATCGACGAGGGCAACCGCGCTTTCAACCATGGTCTTGCCGCCGAGGTTCTGCTCTTCGGAGGAGCGTTGCCGCTTCTTTTGTTGTCAGTAATAGCACCATTATTTTGAAACTCTTTTAGTTTTCGGTTCTGTCCTTGTCTTCTTGCCTTACGACAAGTGTCTCTAGTACTTACTTAAGCTCCCGCACGACGACAACATAGAGCTTCATTGCGGAGGCTGAAACTGATACATTTCAAAACAAACGCATTTTTAATATTTTAAAACAAATCATAAAAAAATAATGATGTATAGAGTATATGTAATACTACAAAATAAATGTTGACGATTTTTATTATTTTATTGTTATATAAACAAATTATTATTAAGTAATTTGCTTTAAAATATATATTAGAATTTCACACTTTTTACTGATTTAACAAAATTGTTTTGAAAATTTTACAATAAGAAACAAAAATAAAAATATAAAAAATCGATTGTCAAAGTTTTGGCCACAATTTTTGAAAATGACCTCACCGTGCGGCGCTGCACCGCCCGCCCGCTGCCGCCCGGTCGTCTTGGAATCAGAGTAAAATGCAAATTATACTCTCGCGGTGTAGCACATTGCCTTATAATACCTCGCCTTTATGTAACTAGTTTGCCACACTTCCACAGCACTCACACACACACACAAACTTATAGTCACACTTGTGCAAAATGTCTTTATGTTTATGTATATAAATATATATATATGTGTGTGTAATGTATATAGTGCAGACATTTTACAAATAAAATTAACAATAAAAGCACAATAATACAACAAACATACGATTCACTTGATTGGGCATATATATATACATATAAGTTATAATATTTATTCTACATTATTTTATTTTTTCCATTGTCTGCCCACAGGCCAAAAGAAGTGGGCACAATTAGGCGTTTGTATATTAATATTGCAGAGTATTCACTCGTATATAGATTATATTTGATTAATATCGACAATTATGTCTGTATGTGTGTTGATATTTTTAGGAGAGTTTTTTTTGCAACAATTTATTGACATCCGTAATCGCATGACCAATGCATTGTAAACAATTTTGGCCATAAAGTATTGATTTCGTAATTTGTTTTATTATTTATTTACAATTTGCGCCGCAAAGTTGAAAACTAAATGAGTATTATTTTAGACACACACTGGTCAACTTTAGTCATGATGAAAATATTACTTGCTAAAGCAACAGTGCTACTGGAGAGAAAAAAAAACGAAAAGCTGCCCAACTAACAATTTGCAACTGCAGTTGCATAAATCTAGGTGTGAAACGATTGCAAAGTTACGCACATTAAAAATTGGTTGCAATTTGGTGTGATACAGGATATTTATAACCTAGATGCATAAACCT
>JAAAKO020033287.1:0-13038 GCA_010015015.2 Bolitophila cinerea | reverse complement strand
AATATAACTATACACTGTCCCCGGATTTGTTCCATCAGCATGACGCGCCCCCACTTATCTTCCTTATCAAGTAGATGTAAATACAATGTATGCATTACAAAAACACCGCACTATTCTATATTATATATTATACACATATATCCATTATATGTATCTAGTCTATATAAAGTTCCATGATAATGATGGCAAAAACAAGTGTATTATGCTTAAAGACGTCAGACGGGGTGTGGGAAGACATCCACACACGCGTGTTCACGAATGACGTTTAAAATGTATATAAGTATATATATATATACATATATATATATATATACATAAATAATATAGTACTCTAATGTATAATAAACAGCAAGCATTAGGTGAATCTAGAGTATTCTAGGCGTTCTTCTATTGCACATACGTGTCCTACTTCGGATTTAGTTGTCTGAATAGAGAAAAAAACGGAAAAGAGGTTTTTCCTACAATATCCGATGCATGCGCGAGCACATGAAATGAACACACACACATACATACACAATCATACATACACACACACATAACAAAACTTTGCGCGGGCGCTCATCTCTAAATCGTAACTACTGATAACCTAAAAGCTTTGCTGCTTTACTTTGAGCTTTCTCTATATATATATACTATATGTATATAAATATATATAAAATATATATAGTATAAGGTAAGTATCTATGTATACACGGGTTATAGCGTTTTCTTTTCTTTCGGAATTGCGCAAACTGTGCCTGACGCAAGCTCGTGCTCGTGCTCCCATAAAGCTTGCCTCGCCTATAGGCCGCCCCGCGCGGGCGCTCCACCACCCGTATTCGTATATAAATCGTAAAAGTGAATGAGCGTGTGTGTGTGTGTTTTACTTTCACATTCACAGTTATACTCGAACTTAGCGTCGCCTAGCGTCGTCGTCGTTGTCGTCGTCTGTGCCAGAGCACAAAGAAATGAGCTTTACATGTGCGCCAGAAAAGGATATCGGTCCATTCACGGTGTTATGACGACTTTGAGGAATAAGACGGAAAAACCCACCGCACATCCACTTTTTCATTGTGCGCCTTAAAAGCTTTATGTGATTTTCTCGGTGTATAATATATGTACCTCTATATATAGACATTAGATTCTCTATGTTGACACAGAATCATAACTATAATATAATAATAATATTATACAGGTATTCAATTTAAATTTAAACTTTTCCAAATCCAGTAAGCGTACATTATTCATAAAGTGACAAATTATATTAAAAAGTTTGCTATTATAGTTTAATTCTATATTTTTTTAGCAATTTATTTGAATTGCATTATTGTATCAAACCCGAAAGAGGCTATTTTAATTATATTTCAAATTCAATTTGGAAATTGTTTCTTATTATTGTATTTTCGTTTTGGCATCATAATTTAATAATTTCTAAAGTGGCTAATTGGATTTTAATTGTAAACATATAGAACTTGAAATTAATATTTAAATCCGGTAAGGTTTTCAGTTTTTTTCTTTAGTTCTTTCTATTAAAATTCGGAACACACAAATTATTTTATTATTATTTTTCCAGTCTGGCAGCTTTTTTAATACTCTTAGGGCCGTTTTATCTACGACGTTTAAAATCGCTTAGAGCGATTCTTAATCAGTTTAGAGTTAGTTCTTGCTCTAGCTCAGAGCCGACAATTAGAACGCGTTCTAATGTTTGGGTTTATTGACGCGATTTAGAGACGATTCACGCTCTATTGTCGCAGCTCTAACTTAAGAGCCGCTCTAATGGTGTCCATTATTGTTCGAGGATTCTCTCGCTGGGGCTGTGGCTTTTGTGTCACCGGAAAATGTACTTTTGTGGTATGATGTTAACACGTAAGCAGACTGCTAACAGCACCCTGAACCAATTGGACTGCAACACACACTTAAAGCAAGCACACCTTTCAGTTTTCACAGTCGGACTCCTATAACGGACAAGTCCAGGCTTTCGATCGGTCTACGATGCCCATTTGAAGTGTCGTCTTGTTACCGGCTGTCTCTAGCCAAAATTCTTTCATATATTTTTAAATAACGGAATCCATTGAACAAGTTTTGCAGAGTGCTATTATTTTTGAGGGTAAATGTAAATGTGTTATGTGCTAGTTTACTTTTAGAACTTGATCAAAATAAATATTTTTAAACTGTTTAATAACCATGGAGAATGCCGATAGATAGAATATTTAAAATTATGCCTTGTTTTGCTTCTAGAATTATTCAATATAAGATAGAGCTTTCACATTTTTTCAGACTATAGGCTTCGGCCAGATTGGCAAAAGGAAACTTCGATCCCACGAAATACTGAAAAACAATTTCACCAATCAAATTCACAGATTTTGTGGTTTCGGAGTTGTCCTTCTCCAATTTGACTGAAGCTGGCTGTTGCCCACAGGCAGATCTCTTCTTTAGTGATTTTACATTTTTCATTACTAAGCGGTTGCATAGCGGAATATGTATGGTTCCTATTTGGCAAGATTAAAACCCTTGACAGTCTGTTACTACTAACAAGGCGCAAAGAATTGGAAAAAAAAAAACTATAAAAAAACTCTTTGGTTTGGTTAAAACTTTTTTTTTACAGGATTTATTTTGATAAGCTTTTAATAATTTGTTAGAAATGCCCACCTCAACTAATTTTTGTTTCGTCAGAATATAATTTTACAGAGTGATATCTAGACTGAACTGTCCACATCGTTATATTTATCCCGCTGAATTTGTGGCAACAGTGTATCCTACAGATTTTTGAAAATTATCGTACTCCTCGTCGTCCATATCGTTGTAATTATCCCATAACCCACACGTTTCACAAATCTTTATAAGCACATATAAGCATAAAAAATCGACCACTTCAAACATTAGTGAATAAAATTAAAACGCTATAAAGCAATAAACCTCGGTTCTAACCTAGTCGTTCTCGACTACCTAAGTTAAGCTGACTCTAAGATATAGCAAAGTCTAATATGACAGCTCCAACTACATGCTCCATGAAAAAATTGAAAAGTATTTTATCTAGTTGGACCAACTAAAGAAATATTCAATATAAGTATTGTTAAAAAAATTGTGTGTAAATGAAATTTTATTCTGAATCACAAATATCTGGATAAAAAATGGAGTACTTAAAATGTATCAAATACATTAACGGCTTCGCATTGTGAAATTTGCTTCTAAATAAATAATTTCGAGACAATTAAATTGATTATATTTTAAATCAAATATTTTTTTGGCTTCTCTAAAACCAAATAAGAAAAGCTCTAAAAATGGTAGGACAATAATTATAAACTAGTGTTCTTAACCGGTCTTTTCAAGATTAATAGACCGATCCAAACCGGTTACCTGATTTCCGGTTAAAAAGACCGGTCCTTTTAGAAAGACTGGTTTGATTTTAAAGAACGGTCCGAATAGGAAAATTACAATCCGATAAAAAATCGCCCGTATAAAAAAGCCGACTTTTCTATAGAATAAAAAATAAGATTTAAATGAGTTAATTCTTATTGAAAAAGCAAATCTTTTTTTTTTGAAAAAAAAACGTGCAACAGAAAAAAATCATTTTCCATTACTAATACAAGCCTGTTAAAAAAGTTGTCCGAAAAAAGACCATCCGTTTAAAAAGACCGACGTTTTCTAAGAAATGTTTTTTTAATGAGTTACAATGAGTTTAAATATTTGAGTCCGAAAGTTAATTCTTATTAAAAAGCACCTCAAATTTTTTCGGTTTGGACCGGTTTTTCGGTTTGGACTGGTTTTTCGGTCTGGACCGGTTTTTTCAGTCTGGACCGGTTTATCGATATGGACCGGTTTTTTTGGTCTGGACCGGTTTTTCGGTTAACCTTTCTTTAAAACGCTTAAGCGGTCTCAAGAATTTGGAATTTTGACAGAACTAGTATAAACCAATAAAGTCTTATTTGCTAAATGCAAGAAAGTGGGTGACACTATGCGGTAATTTTTTTACGATTGATTTGAAAACTAAAAACGAGAATTATGTTTTTTCCAGGAGCGATAAGATGTAATTTTCTTGTGTAATATTTATTTTTACATTATAAAATACTACAAACCCAAATATAATTGCTATCGTATGAGCTCTTTTAGTAAAACAAAATATCCTCGTTTTGACGTCTAAAAAAGATAGATAAACACGCCGCCTGGCGTCCGTTTCCAATATTATATAAATTCAACAAGATTATGAACAAGAAAAAAAATGAATAAATGAAATTTTGAAATGTGAGATATGAAAAAATACAGAATTACGCATATTAGAATTTGTTATAAATTGTTTTAATATTTTTAAAGAATAATTTATGAAAAATGTAAATTTCCTGAAGAAGTACATAAACTAGATTATTTAAAAGCGGTATATATATATAATATTTTTAGTGGAAAGTCACAGTTGTTCAACTTTTCCAAAATGTAATCCATAAAAAATATAGGAGATTTTGTAACGAATTTAAGAAAATAAATTAGATAGAAAAACTATATACTTTTTTGGCCGTTAAATATTAAATAGTAATTTTCAAAAATGCATATATTTTTTTTTATTTATTTATATTGTTTTTATTTGTTTTATTTATTTTTAACTTTAAACGGCCATTAAATAATATATATTTCAGTAAATTTACCCTGTAATATTAAAATATATATATATATATATATAATTATATTGTTTTATTGGAGTAATATCAAAAAAAAAAATGATTAGATCTTATCTAAACCTTATCCTCGAATGGTCTTTCGAAATTCAAAATTGAATGCAAATATAAAAATAAATAAAAATAAAACAAATTTAAGGTCCTTTCCTAAAAACCGGTGAGTACCTATAATTATTTCTACAAAACTACATGCACCCATAAATATTAAATATTCCAACATTAATTTTAGTTATAAATAAAATATATTATAGTATTCCATTCGAAAACCGCAAACCTGATCAAATCTTACCCAACTTCTTCCATGAGCCATTTCTCGAGGAACCCGCGCCGTAGAATATATATATATAGTACAACATGTTTCCCACGATCCAAGAAAATAAAAGTTTCATTTACTCTGTGTCTGTGTCTGTGTGTGTGTGCAAAGCCTGGACCGTTTTGTGGTGTATTATCTTGTGCACAGCGAGTGTGTATTCTCCATCCATAGCAGCAGCAGCAACAGCAACAACACCAGCAACAACAACAACAACACCAGCAACAACACAACCTACATGGTACATTATTTCGCGCGCGCATACACAATTTCACATATATGCATGCATATATGCGCGTATAGTAGATGCACATGTAATATATACCAACATAATATATAGTGTACATCATACGTACTTTATTTGTGTGTTCGTCTCTCTCTTTTATCCTCTCTCACACACATATACAGACAAACCTATACTTGCCTATATGTCCCTATATATTTGTATATATATATATATATATATAAATAAATCCATAACAGTTGCAATAAGTTCGTTTTGCTGCACTGTTTGTGGAACATTGAAACAAAAACACAAAAACAAAAATAAATCAAAGCGAATAAAACGAAAATGAGTACACGGACACTGTTGAATTTTCTTCTCTAGTATCTTTCTCCATTTATATTGCATTTTGTTGCAGCCGATATATGTACGAGTATATGTATATATATATGCATTTACTTTACTCTACACATGGATATTAAAGTAAGTTTATATATGGTAGACTTGTGCAATACTTAGTGCGGAAGGGGGGGTGAGTCTAGAACATTGCACGCGTTTATTTTATATATATGTTTAACCTACGAGTAATATACATATAAATAAATATATATATATACGTACTTTATACACATATGTATACGTTAAGTTTTTGTTTACGATGTGCTGTTGCTTATTAGTGCTTTCGAATGTAACAAAATGCTTATACGCGAGGAACAAAGTACTATATTATTAAATGTATATAAATAAATACATATATATATGTATATATATAACATGTACTTTCGAGAGCAGGTTTAAATTTTAATTAATTGACCCATGCACTAAGCGAACGCAAACAGCAGACGCATATAAAACATATATCATCATATACATATATATATACATATATAAATATATACGAAATATATACGTATAAATAAACCAGTAAATATAATATATTATTATATATAAATACAGTACAATGTTCGGATACGTCAACTCACATGACGTCTTCAAAACTAATTCACGCACAAAACCTTAACTGTGTCTTATATCTATGCGAAACATATAATACTCCGGTGCAAAAAAGCTTTCCCAATTATAACGTCAAACTTGTAAGCAAAAAGCAAATTCAATTTCAAAGTTTCCTGAAACATGTATATTCATACCCATACAGACACACACACACAGGCACACACAGACACACACATTCACCAACACACGCAAATATACTTTTCGCCATTATAAATTACGAACAAAGTTCCTCAACTTCAAATTCACGTGTATACTATGTAATCATATCCCGTTGCTTATACACCATGGATATATGTTTTTATATATACACATATATATTGCATATATACTCTATACACCACTATCTTTAATTCTATAATATGTATATTATAATATGTACGTATGTATATATATATATATATTGAGAACGGCGGCGGTGTATCATAATGTATATACATATATACTATATATACAGACTCAATATTTAAATGATTTATCGCAGAACCACCGCGTATAATAATCCAAGCTAATTGCAAATAATTATATTGATCAAATTTTAATGCGATGGAAATATTTCAGAAACGAATCTCTCGTCTTTTGCTTTTGTATTTGTGTAAGTGTATGTATATATATATATATATATATAACATATATATGCAATACACCTTATATACACCATTCTCATAAGATAATAGTGCAGTTTATCTGCGCGTTAAGATTATGGAAATAACGAACTGTATTTAATGTACTTTGTATAGATAAAACGGTTTATCTTGTTTTACCATTTACATAGGATTTCTAATTGAATAAGTTTTATGAGCTTTTTCTAGAATATGAAGAGGAAAAGTGATTCGAACTTGCAATTGAAAAGTATGTTTACCTTTATTTACCCTTCAGAGGGTAGAGCTTTGAGCACCCAAATGGGTGCACATAAAATGGAGCTCTTCTAATTATAGAGCGACACCTGTAGAAAGGGTTCCTTACGAATTTATTGATAAAGAAGTACAGGGATGTTTAAATTATAGCTTTAAATTGGCTCATTTTTTATTATCTTTATCGCCGCATAATAATAAGAGTATCTTTTTCTGTGCATAAGTTCTAAAAGATAAATTGATTTGCATAAATTTATTTTCATTATTCTGAAATGAATTATCAAAATAGGCAATTTATTAGGCGTGAGCGTCGTTTTATGAGATTTATAAAATATAGTGATACCAACTTTGGTTAGCAGAAAAAAGTGTAATATAATTAAGAGATTTTTTGTATATATATATATATATATATTTAATTCTTTGAGCCCTGGTCAAGATCTTTTAAAATTGCAATTTTTTAATTAATTAACTTCTAGTGAGTTTGTCTCTATTATATCTATTTATATCTATAGATATTTTTGTTAAACGTTGCCTATTTTTCAAACTGTTATTCTTATTTTATGTCATTTTTACTTATTGTTGTCACATTTGTGTTATATGGTTGTGTAAAGCTGTGCTGTTCTTTTTTACTATTTTTAATCTATTTTAATGTTAGCTAACGGTCTTAATATTAGGAACGCGTTGCTAACATCTATTTTCCACCTAATTCTTATTGCCTTAACATCCTACCTGTTCGTTTGCAGTATTCTGCCAAAGATTGATGAGTTGAGATATTTATTATTGAATTCTAATACCCAAATTATCGCGATCAGTGAAACATGGCTAAAAAGTCAAATTTCTTCAAAATCAATATAAATTCCAGGCTTTAAAATCCAACGATCAGATCGCAAACGCAGACGGGGTGGTGGAGTTTTGATTTATAAGAGCAGTAATTTGAAAACTCTAATTATATCATCCTCCTCATTTGATGACCACAATACTAAAAAATAAACCCCCAGCAATTGACGAAGTAGATAATTTGGAATTTACTATTGTCCTTAACACTATAGTGAAAACATAATCGTTGGCGACTTTAACGAAAATATCCTTAATTTGCCCCTGCGACCACAAACTTCAAGATTTCTGAACGTATTCTCTCAGTTATCCCTCCGGCTCTTATCCTCAATTCCCTAACATTTTTCCGCACAAGGTCTTCCTTAATTGATCTCCTCTTTTCCAACAAACCACATAACTTTAAAATAGATACACAATTGGATTCCCCTTGAGACCAGACATGATATTCTTGTAAACCGTTATATATGTTCTTCACCATTACCATAAGTGTCACCCACATTCCGTCGTATTCCGTCGAGGGTATTACCCTCTCCAGACTTTTTACTGATGCCTATAATCTTCCTTGGAACTCGATTCTCACTATGACTAGTGTAGATCAAATGATAAGTACTTTCGAGACCCTGACCACCTCGTTACTGGAAACACATGCGCCCCTTAAGGAGGTCCGTACAGCTCGTGATAAAATACAACCATAATTTAACAATAACATACAAAAAGCTATCCTAGATAGAGATCTGGCTAAATCTGTGTGGAAAAAAATCTGAATGATCAAGACTTTAATATTTTCAAAAAATATCGTAACATTAGCAATCTACCAATACGCAGAGAAAAGCAAACATTTCTCCTACAACTCTTTAATCATAAGCTTCCCACTCGCGAAAGTTATATCTAACTTTCGAAATATTGGAATATCCTCTTCGTCTTAACTTGATCCACCCTTTTCCAATAATAACTATAATAATAACCTTGTATCGTCAATCCCTTCTAACTGTTTAAACATTATATGTTTGTATTATTATGAAATGAGTTTAGGTCAACTCGTAGTCAAAACTTCACCATCCCTTATCATTTAAGTAATAAATTTCATATTCATATTATATTCATGGCCTAAAATGCTGGAACTAGTTTCCGCACACCATTGCTCATATGATAATTTTAAACAGAAATGTAAAGCGTATTTCTGCAACGCGTCTTAGTTAGTTAATTATATATTATATAGTGGAAGAATTGCCGCAAGAAATGGCCATAGTTAAACAGTGTGACAGCTATTATATTATATTATTTTTATTTATTTCTTTTTTTATAATTTGTTTGTAGTAATGTTAAACCTTAAATTGATTATTTTCTGAATTTTTCAACATTCGATATGACCATCTAAATTTTTGCTGCCTATATAGAGCTCTACTTTTCTATATTGTTAGGCTTAATGCCTTTTGTATAGAAATTATTAATAAATGAAATAAAAAATTAATTGCCTTTAAGTTTGTAGAACTTAATTTTTCTCTAAAATTGACTCACTTGAAATTAATAAGAATTTAGATAAAATATAAAATTGGCTATTTTTTAAATCTTTTTTTAACTTCAATTGGTACATATGTTTTCAGCTACTAGATGAAACTGGGTAATTTTTCGAAGAAAGTGTGATGAAGACATTTCTGACGGATCCAAAGTGTGTCTATGACTTCGGTTAAAGATAAGAGTGTTCTCTAAAATGCTCTACTTTGAAAAAATAGGGTGATCTCTATCACCAAAAAAGGAATTGTGCACCTTAAAAATAGAAAAACCTTTACGCAAATCAAAGCAAAGCTTGATAAGCATCTGACGGAATGATCTCCATCGAATTTTGTTGTCCATAATAACCCACTTATGGACAAAACATATGAATAGAAGTGAATTAAAAGTGGTCGAAAAAGCTGCAAGGATAACAATGCCCAGGATGCCCGAAAAAATATATCGTTTTCGCAGATTGCGGAGTGAAAATTAATGAGATTGCTGAGTAATCGTCTTGCTAGTTTGCTCAAAGTAGCCAAAATCGAAACAGAGAAACAACTACGCAGCTCTCTTTGGATAAGTATAAGCGCAATCCACTTAAATTGTTTCGTCTTGATGAAACGTGGATTCATCACGATACACCGGAGATGAACAGCCAATTCAGTGCGGACTTCGCCGGGTGAACTTGAGCCAAAGAATGCAAATACGGTTCGATCGGCCGGAAAAGTCATGGCCACTGCATTCTTGGATTCTCAAGGCATCCTATTTTTTACTGACCATTTTTATTTAATCATTTCTTTGTACAATAATATTTTGCAAAGGTTCGATAAATTAAACTTTTTGGGGGCTTTTAGGAGAAAAAACTGATCAACGTGTGTTAGATACTATGTCAAAATAAAAAAAATGATAACGCTCAAGCTATCTTCTTTCATTTTCTTTTCGGGTACTTATTGAACGACCCTCGATAATATATAATATATATTTTATTATATTTATTATAATAGCATACATTTTAATTTTGACCATCAACCCAACTCAATTTAGTTAATATGGATCCCACTCTGGTTTCTTGAAAAACGAAATATCAGATAAAATGGGCCTTCGGGCTTCTCTTATTAAACATGAACCTGCCGTAGGCATCTCCCAGTACGTTAGGAGATACTAAAAATCACATAAATGAATTTCATACTTTAAAACGGGATATATTTATAGCTTGTATTAAAATATCCGATTCAAGATCCATTTTATAAAGCCTAGTGCTGTAAAAAACGGGTAACCGCGATTATCCGATCGTTTCTTTTTTCGGTTACACGTGTTATTTTTTAATATTAAAAGACCGGTTTAAACCAGTAAACTAAATTCCGGTTAAAAAGACCGGTTTTGTTTCAAAGACCGGTCCGGTTAAATGAAAATCTTTCCGATGAAAAAACGTTCGTTCAAAATGATTTGTCATATATAAAATAAGTTTTAAATGAGTTCTCATTGGAAAACTACCGATCCGAGTTTAAAAAAAACATCTCGGTAAATAATACAAGCTGGTTAAAAACGATTAAAGTCTGTCCGTTTAAAAATACCGACTTATTGTGGTTGTAAAAAAAAATTAACCGTTTTTAGCCGCCGTTTATAGAGCACAAGGACTGACCACGAGTTTTTCTAATGGCAATACGAACAGTGCTATAAAATTAGTGCTTATAAAATACATGTAAAGTCGTATTTATATATTTTTCCAATTATCTGTTTTTTAACATATAAAAACCTTTTTTTTAGAAAAAACATGTAAAACAAGAAAAAAATAATTAAAAAAAAACTAAGGAATTATTTTTTGTTTATGCAAACTTTTTTTTTTTGGAAAAACAGTTATTTTTGTAAAAAAAAAACTCGTTTTACATTTCAAAACCTTTTTTATATATTTTTTGTTTTAAAAATCGATCAAAAATTTGATTGAAAAAATAAATTCAATTCTATTAACATAAAAAGAATAAGGAAATATTTAGTAGTTGTACTGAAAGATACAAACATTAGAAAAAAAAACTATGTACATTCGTGATACATATTAAAAATATTCTTTTAATACTAATAAAATTCAATACAATATATTAGCACGGTAAGTTCAATAAAACATATAAGCAAGATAAGTTCACTGAAGAATGTACTAAAACAATTAGTATCACAAAACAGAAATTCTATTTCACTCCGTAACAACAACTATCTAGAGGCCTAAGAAACTTAAACTTTAAACTTTTTAATAGGATATATATATATAACAGAATGTATATGTATTTTGTATATTATATACCATAATACACAATTACACATATCCATATGTACATACATGTACGAACATACATACTAAGATACACATTATACATCGCACACACACATCCATAAGCAAAATTATTGCTGCGATTTGCAGTAATTGGGGCGTAAGATTTATGTATATTGCCGCCAAGAACAATTTTCGAATGGCTGTGATTACTAATTTAATAATAAAGGTGCACACTGAAATTAACAACAATATGTACGCGTATGTTTATGTATATTGGTTCTCAAGCATACATATAATATCTATATGTGTACATAATTTCATGAATCTTGGGTATAAAGTGTATATTGTACTCGTAATGTACATAAATAAATAGATATAAAGAACATAGACAAAATAGGTATATAAACATTATGCGGGTAATCATAGTTTATCAAGAGGTTATTTAGCATCACCTAAGAAATTGCGTTTACAAATTGAATACGATTTGTTTATGATGTAAAATTAAAAAAGGGGTTTTCTACAAAACACACTCAATAAACGCTATATTTACCAATACTTATATATATATATATAAATAATTATTGACTGTAAATAACGGTTTGAAAACCCTGCACCATTAAACGGCCATTACTCATCATTTGATCGGCAGTATAGCTTTTCATGTTGTTGTTGTTGTTTGTGGTTTCTTCTTTCTTGCCGCGCTCTGTGTTCATTTCTTTGATCCATCAATATTTTGATGGTTTTAATATTTAGATTCGTATCTATCATTAAATATAACGGATTAAATTGTTTCGTCATTATATGTGCGTGAGTGTTTCTGTATACATGTATACATATTATAATATATTTATATACTTACATATACTTTACAATATATATATATATATACATGTATAGATCGAAATGACTGCATATTACAGACATTCGGAGTATATCCATTTATGTGCATATATATATATATAAAAAATATAAATACAATTCTATTTTTGTATACCACTAGTGGGCTTATGAAACGCAGCTTTAACAATGGAAACCAGAAGAAGCAATTATTGGGAGCACCAGAGATAGGAGCCGCCGTGTTTTACCCGAAATTTATAATATCTCTGGCCGCCAACTGTTTTGAGAGGCTAGCCGCCGCCGCAGGCCGCAGAGATTTTATCGGCAGATTTCGGCTTAAAATTTAATTTGCATGGACCGAACGCACATTTTTCTGCCAGACATAAAATTAAAAATTCATATAAAGTTGTAAAAGGTTTTCCATTAAGGGCGCTTGAGCTTTGAAATGAAAAAATAAATACATGTAGGAGAGATATTTGCGAAAAAAATAAATTATTTGTAAGGTCCATCGACCCCATTATGTATGGAATATGACATCATTCAAATGACCGCCAAGGCTTCGTTTG
>JAAAKO020033276.1:0-13038 GCA_010015015.2 Bolitophila cinerea | reverse complement strand
ATAATATAATAAAAAAACTTTGGAATAATGATGCAACAAGTCATTCTAGTTTCAAGTAAATACCAAATTACAACCATTAAGCAATAAGTTATATACTATCAATGACCTAATATTTCGATAACAATATGATTATTTTTATTATAGTTGACCAATGTTATGTATTTTCATGCCTCTTTAAATATGAAAAGACAAAGTTTTGCTCAAGAGTGTACATTGACAACGTTTCATTGTAGTTATATTTAGCTTTATCTTCTGTCTGATTACTTTGTCTGACTGTGTGAGTCCGCGAATTCCAACACAATTTATTCTAAGGCAAATAACTACTTAAGTTGATAAATTGACTATTATCTCAGTTTGTTTGTTAACAGATTATATATTTAGTTAGTCTCTTATATTTTATCTTTGTTATCATAATATATTTAATATAGCAGACATATTATAGTTAAAGAGTTAACAACTTTTGCATTAAAATCGAGAGTACATTAATAGAAAGTCAGTCAAGTCAGCAAGGCCAGTCGCCATCTTTCATTGTAGAGTCCTAAAGTTTTACGCTTTTTTGTAGAGACAAAAATATACACTAACGGCAAGAATTCAAACATGGTGCGAGAGAAAGGTGATCACATTGAGGACGGAGCCGATGAGTCAATGCTGGGCGGAGGAGAGAAGGATAAGCTAGCCCTCAAGGATGAGGTGAAATTTATTAACGGAGACCACCAAAATGGCGATGCTAAAATTGATATCAACGTAGCTGACAAGGTATGTGTTTTCTGAGTGTGATGTCTAATGTGTTTCAATATATACGTTGTCTTGATAGTACACATGTCGGAATCCATAATTTTATCAAATATTTGCAAACAAAATTCACAACATTGTTAATATATATCATGGTTTAGTTATAATAACTTTGCGTTAATTGCCACTTAGCAAATGGACGCGATTTTTTAAATAGGCAGATATTATCAATTTGCTATTTATTTTACTTTAGTTTGTTCCGTTGTCGGCACGCTATTATTAAAATGAGTGTACGTTAGTGGAAATTATTTTGTAATTTAACTTTTTCCAATACTCTTTTCATTTATGCAGAATTTTACTGGTATGTCTAAGGAGGAGCTTATGAAATACGCAAATGATCCTTTTTGGGTACGTTTGCGTTGGATCTTCTTCATTCTTTTCTGGGGTTTATGGATCGCTATGCTTGCTGGTGCTATTGCCATTATCATTGGAGCACCCAAGTGTTCTGCACCGGTACCGTTGGCCTGGTACAAGCAAGGACCATTATCGGTACTGCCCTCTGCCGAGGTTGATGTTACTACCGTAGCAGAATATCGTGCAATTGGTGTGAAAGGTGTAATCTACGCTCTTCCAGCAGATGATACGTACAATGTTCACACACCAGAGGTCCAGACACGCGTGAAGAATTTGGTGGAAAGCTTCAAGGATACAAACATTAATGTTATTTTAGATATTACACCGAATTTCGTTACACAGAACGATGAACTGTTCCAGAAGGCTTTGACAGAAGAAGATTATCGTACCTCATTTGTATGGGCCAATCGTGCCGTAGAGCCAACAAATTGGCTATCGAAAGTAAACGGATCTGCATGGTCAGTGGTAGCCCCACAAAACTTTGTGCTCAGTCAGTTTGGCAATAATCGCTACGATCTGCAACTAAACGATACACTAGCAAAGGATAAGTTCAAGACAGTATTAAAAACACTTGTCAGTTTGGGAGTGAAAGGATTCCGTATTGTCAATGCCAAACACTTGATCATCAGCAAAGATTTCAAAGACGAAGAATTATCTCCTGTCTCAACTTCCCTACACACTTCATACGAAGCTTGGACCCATACTCAGACCACATTCCAAGTTGGTCTCGGTCAATTGTTAGAGGAATTTTCAAAAGTCGTTAAAAATGTCACCGATAACGAAGGTTTTTTGTCGGTAGCTGAAAACATTGAACGCCCAGAGGCATTCGCCGTCGAAGGTTTGTTACGTCTTGAACTGCCCATTTTTGGATTACTACCACGTACGCTTGCTACGGTCGCACCAGGAACATCAAAGAGACTTTTCAGTGAGCTCACACAATCCGTAAATTCTCTTGGCAACGATTCCTGGGTACAGTGGGTACTTGATAATACCGAGTTAAACAACACGAATAGCATTGGTGTGTCTGAGTATGTAACGTTCTTGATGTTATTGCCTGGTGTTACTATAGCACCTTTGAAAACCTTTAAAAATGACAACCAAACTACACACATTTCCGATTTGGAGGAACTACGTACGTCGCCATCGTATATGCATGGCAGCTTTGATGTATACACTGCCAATAACGATTCAATCATTGCGTATACCAGGTAATAATTTTTAAATCATTCAATCTGATATACATTTTATAACTAATTGCACAATTTTACTAACAAACCAATGTTTTTCGTTCCTTGGACGAATTAGAAATGGGTGAGCTTAAGATAAAATAACATTCCACTAACATTATCATTATTTTATGTATCTGATTGTAAAAATAATGTTTTAATAATTGCATTTTTACATTGTATAGAATTAAGTTTGGAAATCCTGGATACCTGGTGGCTTACAACCCCACAGATGCTGGAGTTTCTTCAGACTTTTCTGGTATAAAGGGAATCCCAGAACAGCTTACCGTTCATTTGTACAGCAGCAACTACGATGTGGAGAAAATTGTAGAGAAGTCAGTTTTGCGACACTAACCCATTTAACACATTTATTTATAATATGTTTTAATTATAATTTCAGAGTAAAAGTAAACTCCGCATCTGTACCAATTTCACGACGATCCGTTATCATTCTAACATACGTGCCCGTGTCAATAGAATAGAAACAGTCTTTGATTTATTTCGTGTTACGTTTTCTACTGTTAGCTGCACAAACCAATTTAAATAAATAATGAAAATAAGGATGAGTAGAATCATTTTTGCTTG
This sequence comes from Bolitophila cinerea, assembly GCA_010015015.2. Taxonomy (NCBI): domain Eukaryota; kingdom Metazoa; phylum Arthropoda; class Insecta; order Diptera; family Mycetophilidae; genus Bolitophila; species Bolitophila cinerea. The sequence goes on along the minus strand of JAAAKO020033276.1, from coordinate 10,081 downwards.
CGTAAAGTCTGTATCGCTAAATGTATTGTATTGCTTTCTTAAATATGTGAAAAATAAAATATACAAGATCGAACAATCACTTTGGTTGTAATCGAGCATAACATTTGTTTTGTTTTTTTTACCTGCCCTTAAAATACTTCAAGAGCCATTTTGGTGAGATTTTCGGTGTCAGGCAAACTATACCTTGTAAAAATCTCTTTTCTCTCTTCTTCTCTTGTGTTTTTGTTAAATAAAAGAAGAGTGCTGCGCTTGCGCAGCACATGATTGTTGTTGTATACTGAAAATGTTTCGGGGTCTATTTCATGCCGCCGGTAAGTGATGGTACGTGCTGAACCATTTCTGAAGATTTTCAAAAGTATAAATTGTGGCACTAAATAAATTTAGTATTTATTTAATTTTGTGCTAAAGTTCTGTTTACAGGATGCTTCTGAAATTATATATTTTGACATCATTATTTTAGGCATCGCAATTTAGTTGTTATATACTGTCTTCAAATAAAAAAATATTCTCTTAAATACAGATGGCTAATATTTTGTACAAAAAAAAAGCTCTATTGTGGCTGTCTGGAGTACTGAAGAACTGTAGAAGAAAAAACACTCAATACCTGAGTCATTTTTGACCGTTACATCCATAGACTATTATACAGAGAAACGAAATGGATAAGTTTCTATATTTACTTCATTGTAATGAACATATCTTCAATCTATCTTGTTTATATTTTAAAAATTCAAATATTATTTTTAAAAAATATCATAAAATGGCTCTTAAAATATTAAAGAACATGATAAACACTTAAAATATAGTGTATACTTAATACATTTTCCGCAATTGTATCGTCTTTAAATACGTATTATTACATTATACAAAAAACTGGTCTAATAACTCGACCCATTAATGTTTTAAAAAGAGAGAATATTGCTCTAAAGTTACCTCTGAAGTCAAAAATATACGTTCTTTCATAGAATCATTAAAATTCCACTTTTTCGAGCGGTTGTTTGCTTAAAAATATGTATAGAGACTCCCAAATTCAGCAACGGCAATATTTTTTTGACAAATTCAAGATTATTTTTTTAATTTATATTATATGTAAAAAAATAAAGTTTTTTAAGTGTTTTGTAATAATTTATTTTACACTGAAAAGGTTATTCGTATTTGTATATCAATTAAGGTACGATTACATGCACAGACATTTCTGTAAAAGTCTGTCACATTTTGCTAAATGTGTGTGACTTTTGTCTGTATATGCATGTAATTGGCAGACGTAGTGACGTTGCAGACAAATTATTTTGTCTGCATGTGTTTGCCGTACATTGTTGGCGGGGATTTGTCTGCTCATGTAATCATCTTCAACAGACATTTTAAAAATGTGTGCTGCCAAAATTTCTGTCTGCGACAGACAGAAAAGTCTGTATCTGTAGCTGCAGACACAGAGAATACTTTTGCAGATTTTTTTAAAAGATAAAGTAAATGCAATACAAATTTATTCCATAATTATTTTAATGGATAGCTGTTAATAAATAATTAGAAATGCCCAAATCAACTTTTTTTGTTTAATCGGAAAGTTTTTTTTTATAGAATCTCTCGAAATTGCGGAAAATTACCATATTGAATTTGAATTTCAAATGTTTGCTGACTACGTGGAAAAACATTCCCGGAAATTGATATCAAACAGTTTTTGAAGAGAATGTGCACGATATGTCTTTGGGCTCTTCAAAACAATACAATCAATACGAAGAACATTTCGTTTCGTTTCTGGAGAAAATCCCATACTTTCACAGTACATACGTTTTCCCGCCTTCCCTACTACGTCCTCAGTATATAAAATCTTCTTTAATAATTGTTTCTGCGTCAATTGTAGTAAAACAGCTACGACTTATCCGCAAGAGGCATTTTATTTCGTTTCATAATAAATATTGTAATCGGGTCGCAGACACGAAAAAAACTGTCTGCAGAATTACGTCACATTTATGTCTGCCGCATACAAAATGCGACAATTGTCTGGCTATGTAATCACACTGCTTGCAGACAAAATAGGACTGACAAATCGTACAGACATAAGGCAGATAATCTGCATGATTTTGTCTGTTCATGTGTTCGTACCTTTAGTTATCGAAATAGTTTTTTAATGTAAAAAATATATTTTAAAATAAATATATAAAAGAAGAATTTTTTCTGTTTTTTTTTTACCCCTGCAATTGTTTTTCCCGTTTTAGAATTTTTGATAAACTTTTGGAAAAACGGGTTTTTAAAAAAAAAAAAAAACTGTTTTTTATCCAAGTATACTAACTTTCAATTCATATTTTTATTTTAAATACAGGCCTAATATTTAAAAAATATTATTAATTGATATTATTGATACCAATTTAAATAAAAATAGTGATAGCTATCCCACAAAATGTGTTTAATAAAATTGAACCCTTTTTTATATTTTAAAATTATCATAAATCAAAAATGAATTTCAATGTTTTGCATACACTCGATTATTTTGTATATATAAATACAGGTAAATTTCCATGATCAAATATAAAAATGCAATGTTTACGAGAGTGTGTATGTGTATACGTCGTTGAAGTATATTAAAATTATTTATTTTACCTCGCACAACAAATCGGACAAAACGAGAACGAGTACTTGACTCAAATGCATGCAATCGTATATGCAATGCATGCATACGATATGCCAAGCCCAAGTCTATGTCCAGTGCATTGCCAATTGAGTTTATTTTATACTATAGAATAGAATTAAATAGGAATTTGGTATATGCAGCCTGAAGCGTCCGCAATGCACCCGGTTATTTATGCAGTCTAGCTGCCAGGTAGTAGGCGTTAGTTTTGAACAATCCTCATAGGCAGAATTTGTCGTTCCTTGCAGCGTCATGAAATATATCGAAATAACTAAAGTGCTATATATTTATAGTTGAACGACGGAGTACCCAATGTGGCTTTTTAGTATATACAAATTGAAAAGCTCTAAACTGGCCAAATAACTGCTTCACCAAATTTATATATCATACGCAGAAGCTCTATCGATGCTATGTTTTAATGGGAATATTTTGAACGTGTTTTTACTTAAAATTCTATCCAAATATAATTAAATATGACATATTATTTTGTTAATATTAAAATAAACATTTCATTTATGTATAAACTATTGACAAACATTGATATAGAACTAAATAAACTAACCGATGCAATTGCCGAGAGGAAAATTGCGTAGGGCGAAGTTCGATAATTCGAAAACGAACTGGTAACATCAACGCCATCTATAAATGTTAGGTGTGAGTGTATAATTTAAATAATAATATTAATAATAATAATGGCATTTATTCAGCTCTCTGAATGATACTTATTCAGTGTACACTTTTAAAAACGTTGCATAATAATTATGAAAATTGAAACAATCCATTTCAAACGTTTTAAAACGAAACGAAATATTATATATAATTTGTTGTGTGCACTTTATAGTGTGCATGTGGTTGACAATGCATTTCTGTCCGTGCATTTATTTAAGTCGGATATATGTACAACTTTAATTAAAAGCACACCTCGGTCAAACTAAAGCTATATATTATGGTATATAGTGTAACAATGTGCACATATTTTATATACCAGGCTATGCATTCTGAACAAGCACAAAAATTCACACTTATCTGAGTTTCCAAAGTAATACGTGCAGATGTTAAAGTTTGCGTATATAATGTTGCTACTCTATTTTAAAGAAGCTCTACATGTTGAGCTTTAACTGTACAGTCTCAAATGTACAAAACTTTATAATATCACCATTTAAAAAGGTTGTGTTTGAAACACGTACTGTGTAGAAACTGTAGGAATAATGACTTCATTATGTGGACATAAATATTATGCAATGAGACCATTTGTGATTTTATATATTATATATTGTACTATTGAAATAAACACTGGTATCATATGTTTTAGATTTACTCTGAAATTGAAAAAAAAAACTAAATATATAAAAAAGAACTAATATGCGGTATTAAATTTAGTTTTGTTTAATAATATTTAACCAGTTTTAATTTCAGATGAACCGGGCCTTGCTACCCCGTTCAGACTAGAACGGCGTAAATTGCTTCATTTGACAGGAGCTTTTTAAAATAATAGAATTTATTTTCATTGGATAGAAAAATATAATTCGTTTAAAATCATTTCCAAAGTTTTCATTTTATATGAAATACGGCTAATTATGTAAAAAAAATCTCATTGTTATAAACAGAAACCTATCCTTATATATAAATGATCATAAATGTATAGGTTACATACCGATATTGAGACTTGTTTATATCAAAATGCCTAAAAAGGATTTGCCTGTATATTTGTATATTATACATTTTTTGTGTTATACAATAATATTATATTATAATTATGAAAAATGCATTTAAATCAAAGATAAAATCTCAGTTCTAATTGTAATGACTATAATTGTAATGCAAACTTTTAGATTGCATTTCTCTTTAGCTGAAAAAAACTAAGGTTTTTAGGAAAAAATATATAATGAATAAATGGTATTTCCAATATACTATCAACCCACTTAAAGTACTAATACTCTTGGTACAATTGTACTACAGAATAATGCACTATATATAGACAGTAAGTATATTATACATTCCAATATAAAAAACGTATCTCTATATTTACACTTTACGTTGGCTGACGTGTTTCGGGATTTTTTTTGTGAAAATCACATATGCGAAAATGTTTGCTGAGGATAATTTGAATGGAACATCGACAAAAAGTATTTTGTTAGATTTATTTTCTCTCCTGGCAATATTGGAATAGAGTTCGGTTTAGGTCTTTGAACCTAGTTTATCTATATAGATTCAAGAAATGTAAATATTATAACAGAATCTAAGATATATTGTTGATCAAACAGACGATTTTTCACAGTGCAGTTATCTTTTACTGTTGGCATCTTCGAGTATAAACCTAATGTTAGGTTTAACATTTAGAAAATTGCTTGCACTTTGCTACTATATATTATGTCAAGTAAACATTCCCTCGAACTTACCCACACAACAAAACACAAATTCGATACTCCGTATACTCAACGACGAATTACTGTATTCTGCGCCAGCATGTGTCACTCCAGCCAAAGCTTTTTCAAACTTTCTTGCACACACACAATACAATAGCTATTTCATTGTACTAGTATATCTAATATGGATGTATGCCTTAGAGTTGGCTCGAATGCAATTTAATTTTATGTTAGTTTGTTTATATGTGTGTATAGCGTGTTAGAGTGTGAGTGCATGAGTTACTAAACTTTTAACAAGATTTATTGTACAATTGAGCTTTGCAGACATTAAAGGGTTACAGAAGACGACGAGCACGCACAACAATCAATCCCAAGAAAACAAATGCTTTAAGCATGTTTGTATACAACTAAATTGCTTAAATATACACACGAATGGTAATCAAATATTTACTAAATATTATTTTTTATAATATAATAATGAGAAATCATTAAAAAATGCTTTCAATTTATCTCGATTTATCGGTTTAGCAAAAAAACAAGTAAACTATCTTTTTTTAAACATGCCAGAATCTCAATAACACTCATTCTAACTGAACATAGTTTATAGTCTCACATATCTTGTCGGTTCATATATAACTCTCGTTAGTGGATTATTGGAAAACTATTTTTCACAAGTTTATATGTGTCTACACTATGACATATGCCGGATGGAAGGGTTTTCACAGTATAGGTTTTCTTGAATTCACAGCCAAATCCAATGAACGATTGCTTACAATACTGAAAGATAATTAATTCTATTCGTAATTTATAATGGTAATATTTAAAGATGAACATCAGTTGAAAGTTATTTGTGAAAATTTGTGGAACAATGGATTCTCACGCCATTGAATTGAAAATAATGCTTTTTCAGCAGAATACAATGTATGGAGTTCATTATAAAAGTTGGAAATTAATTTAGCAAACATTATTAAAATGAAGTAGAGCACCACTTTTTAGATTGCTTACAATTTAAAGGTTCTTACTATACATACTGATAAAATATTAATATCACAAAACCTGTTAGTGGAAATTTTGTGCATACAAATACTTATATAAAAAAACTCCACAAATTCCCACAAGAACTACATTTTTCATGTTCAAAAGTGAAGGCGCACAACTCGGCTAACGAATTAATTCGTAAAGTTTGCGTGTTTGGTAATTTGCACTCGTATGCACAATCCCGGGGAGGGGGTTCGTCGTTCCTTAGACTGCAAGCGCGCGTGGAGTTTGCAAATAGTTTGGAAATATGTCTTCGTTTTGCGAAATTTGTTGGTGCGCATATTTGACCAGCTGTCTGGCCTGAAAATATTGCACAAAAACTATAAATGAAGTAGCTGCTATCGGTTGTTCGGTTGAAAATTAAATAGTAAAAAAAACAGTTTTTCCGGTTAAAATAAATATAATTTTTGTATATACTATATTATATACTATAACAATTAAATTTATACAAATTATGTAATTTAATTTTAGTCCGTTTGAAAATACAAAATTAATACAAAATCAACATTTTCACCATTTTAATTTTGGATTAATATTATGAAATAATTAAATCGGAAATAATTTTTGGGTTATAGAATACTTTGTTTGTCTGTGAGCACGCGTTCTGTTTGTGTTCGCACTGTGAGTGTCCGCCTGTCCGTTCAGTAAATATATATAGAGCTTTTGCATTTATATTTGAATGTATATATATGTTTGCGATTTAACGAGCTTAATTGTCTGCATTTCTGTTTGCACATAAAGATAAACCAGATTATGTATGTATATATGCGTGTATGTCCTGTGTACACGCGCTTGGCTATTTCGGATGATTAAAACCGAACACGTGTATGCAATATGCACATTGTATGTTGTACTATATATTTACATACGTACGTACATAATACATATCATACCATAAATGTGCCAGACGCGCTGAGCTTAAACTGTACACAATATTTGAAAGCTCGAGATAGACTTTAAATTGCACGCATTAGGCTGTCATATGAGAAGATAGGTTTAGGTGAATTTTATATTACATATATTGTGACTACAACTATAAATACTATACTATGTAGTATGAATGTATAACTATGTAGTATATATAGCTATCAACAATCTAAATTTGGTGTAAAACGTTATGTTTGGTCTCGGATAACAACTTCCTCGCTCGTGCCGAAGCTGATAGCTCGTATGCACAATAATTTGTATAATAAATAGAACAAGCTCTTTCAAAGCTCCTACAGCTTTATATTGGTAGCGTTTTGGGTGGTGCATGTGCCTAGATTACATGATCGCGCGCCGGTATGAATTATCCATCGTATGCGCATGCATAAGTTCTATTGTGTTATTTATACTCCGAATTGTTTCAAAGAAACAGCTCCGGCGTCCGGCGTGGATTTTCATTTTCTTTGTTCAAAATACTGCATATTTCAATGTTATATATACATATATATATATATTTAAATAGAATATTTCTTGTGTATAGATAAAAAACGTATATGACATGTTTAGTCTGGGTATGCGGTTAGATTGGTTTGGACGTTATGCTGTACGGTTTCCTGTGCGCCAATTTCGCTTTGTTCACCAAGTAACATATTAACTCCGCAGGACATAGCCATAATTTAGGTCATGCGTACAGGTTTAATCAATGCACAAAAGATAAATTCACGGATGCAAAATTACAAAACAAGCACGTCCAATACAAAATGCTTTGTTATTGCTATTGCAGGTACAGAACATCTTCAAAACTATGCGTATGCCAGCAACGCATAACAATCATTCTACGTGGTATAAATTATATTGAACATTTACCAAATAGTCTAACAGTTAGGAATATATTGTTAAGTTTAGTTAAGTTTAATTTACAATATTTGAACGTATGTGCTCAATTAGTTTACGAAATACATAGCATAAAATCGAACGATATTAATTGTGTGTTTCTCTACGAATATTAAAAAATACGTTTCCCTTAACGAGTCCCATAAATTCCTGGGTCTGTTCAAATATGTGCACACCGGCATGTGTGCATAATTTAGAGGCCCATTAGCTCGCCTATATATGAATATTCGGATGGCGATAAATATCCGGTATAGCTGCTATCGGCGGCAGCGTTCAGGATACCGAGTTCCATCGACCATTAATATATTATTCGATATTCAAATATATCGAGCAAATACCAATTTAAAAAAACACATATATTATATAGGAAATAACATCGAATGTCTACATACAAAATCAAAAGAGTGTACAACAAATATTTATGCAATTACCCGTGCAAATATTAATTATCAAGTATATTTGAGAGGCACTTAATTATTGCTGAATATAAACAGAATATAAAAAAATAACGTGTTCCATACATTTAAAAAATGCATCGAACCATACGGCCTTAAAAGTTCTTTTCCTCGGGTAAACGTTTAATTTAATTTTATTTAATATGTGCTACAATTCAATTCGATAGTTATAACATTATATACGATTCAATATATTTCGCTTGTGAATGATTATAGAACGGATAGAATATATATACATTTATACTTAGTACACACTCTATTCAAATAATATCTTAAACAAACTTGCAGTTTGACTTTTGCGAAGACGTGGGATGCCTTTTAATTGGAGAAATTTCCATTTTAATTAAATTTTGTGACCGGGTTTTGATCAGTTTTACTATCTAAACTAGAATCTTTCAATGGTATTATCAATTATGTGGTTTATTGAATGTATATTAAGAATACATGTAGAGAGCTAATCACCGATAGACAACGTGAATTATAAGTTTATTGAAAGAATTTAAATGATTTTAGAATTTCGATAAGATTATACTTTACCTCTATTAACACTATATGAAGTATCTATTTATTTATACCTATTTATTTTTTAACAAATATAATAATTTTAAAATATCTAATTATAACTAAATATAATTATAATATGATAATATGTAATTAATAGTCAATAGATGACAATTTTAAACTTGTCTGCTTATTTACTTATTAAAAAAATATAATAACCTTGGCATTTTAATTGTTTGATTATTTGATAAAATATACTTAAAAAGCAAAAATTTTATGAATCAACAATACAGGATAGCCAAAGCTATACATTTAAATTTAAGATTTAAAATTAAAAAATATATATCCCACAAACATTATGATTATTGCAGAAGTTTATACAGGGAAGAGTGGTTCCTTAGAGTACGAACAGTCAAATTTTCTTAGTTAATATTCAAATTAACCGCCAAAGATATATGAATATGAATAATTGTTGATAACTTCACACTGAATCTAATGGCTACCGCTAGTGTTTCTCAGTATATTTTATGTATATTGTACAAACGGTTAAGTGATTTTTCTCATTCCATTGGACTCCTTTCAATTAAGCAAAAAAAATCAATTTGATTATGCTAAACGTGTGCATTATTAAAGAAAATCGGTTTACTTAGAAAAATTAACACCAAGTGTTGTCCGAAATAAACTCTACCCCTGAGTCCGATTCGACCAGTTATAAGACATTTCTAAAATGCAAATATTACAACCAGCATAAATAATTTACCAGAGCATTGTAATGATTTTGAAACACATATAAAAAATCGATTATAATTTACAAATCTTTAATACATCATATTTATAGCTGATAGTTTTTAATTTTTCTAAGTACAAACAAGTTTTAGGATCGAAAAGCACAATTTCCTGAATGTTTATCTGTCGCACATGTGTGTGATATATTCCAATGAAATCATTAAATATTCATACTTTTACAAGAAATAGGGGTCAATCAATATCTGCTTAGTTTGGCTGAACCAAAAAAGATGTATTATTGTGTTTAATGATCCTTGGTTTTTAATATATATTTTCTGATCAAATTTGTAATGTAATTTTATAAATTAAAATAAATAAAAGATATAAAAATTAAAAATAAAACGGTTGAATTTAAATATTTATGAATTTAATGGTTGTCAATCAACATAATCAGCCACACTATTAAACCGTGTTATTTTATTTTCTTAATTTTAAATTACAAATTTAGTTAATACTCTTTTAAAACAGTTTGGAATATTAAACTCATTAACAAT
>JAAAKO020033265.1:0-13039 GCA_010015015.2 Bolitophila cinerea | reverse complement strand
TATGTATTATTCAAAACCAATTATATTTGTTTAATTTCATAAGAGAAATGCATATAATATATTCATTTTTAGATCTTGGCACCCTGCTTACTTAACTCTAAGATTTTTATTCCAGAGTTTCATTGTATTTAAATCGTGTTTTTTTTATTACCATGAACGTAGACCAAAAATATTTTAAACGAAAAAAACTTTATTTCAAATTTCGGTTTTGACCCCGGGAATTACACAAATTTATTGTTTTCTCCAAAAACCTTCTAATCAAAAATTCATTTGTTTATTTACAGTTCTTAACGTTGCCGCCGGCAAGGCACCCATGCAGATCTCCACGGAAGCATCGGGCATTCCGCAGAAAGCCATCGATGGATCCACGTCCGCCTTCTACTCGCCCGAAACCTGCTCACTGACGAAACCCGAACGTATACCCTGGTGGTACGTAAACCTGCTGGAACCGTACATGGTGCAACTGGTCCGTCTGGACTTTGGAAAATCTTGTTGCGGTAAGTTCCACCTCTTGATTATACCATTTTATATAAATATTCAATTAGATTTAATCGACTGGCGGCCGCGCACTTCCTTATCATAGAGAAACACGCACGCGCACACGCACACAAATGCAAAAAAAAACATATAACATAACTTTATAGTGTTCGGTTTCCCTTTCAATTACATGTATTCGATATATTTATGTATTTATTATGTGTGCGGCGGGCGATTTGCAAACGGCGCGGCGAAGGGAAAGTTTTTCTCTCCTAGATCCGTCGAGTTCATTCGCCGGTGAATATATTTACAACTAGTGCCCGGTACACACAAGTGAATAAGTGAAAGCAGCCATTTTTTTTTTGCTGCACTCTGTGGTCAATGAAATTAAAATAATGTGTGCAAAATTATGGCGAGGCAGACACAAAAATGTTGTGGTGTCCGCAGAAACGATTACAGAGAAATGAAAAACAAAAAACAAAACCAAAACGAATTGCTATATATGGATTGAATTGAATGTGATTAAAATACGAAACGATTTTATGTAGTTTGTACGTTCAAGGGGACGTTTTTTTGCGCTTGGCGGATGGGACAGAAAGATACTCCCAGTTTTTTTTGTTTATTTTAAGACGTAAGTGGAAGATGATATTGCATTAATTTACTAAAGTTACCAGTGCAATTTTTATGGTTTTTTGCAATTCAAAGAAAGGTTCCGACCTCAGGTTACATAGATGTATAATTTAACACAGCTGAGCGGACCGAAATCAATTTTCCCATTTATTTTAAGCTATTTAAATAGCTTAACGTTTTTTGTTGTTTTTTTCCATTTAATCAATATAGAACATGCATTAACATTTTACAAAATAACGCCTTAAAAAATCCTAAAAATACCTTTAGGATAAATGTTTACCAAAGGTTTTCAAGTTTTAACGAAATAGCAAATGCATCTTTCAACTAAACCTCTAATTTCTGTCAGCTCTATCAAGAAACTAACCAGTTTGACCTACTTTCTGATGTAAGTTCTCTAGCTGAAAGCCGCTTTTTTATTTTAAGCTATTTAATAGATCAAAAAATGATTTTTGTGGTTTTTGTCCATTGGATCAAGTTAAAACATGCATTAACAATTTACGAAATACCGCCTTACAAAAATCTTAAAAATACCTTTAGGATGAAGGAATTTTCAAGTTTAAACGAAATAACAAATAAAAGGAAATAAACAGTTGCATTTTTTTAATTTTCTATAATCAATTTTTAATTTCAACAAGACCTATAACTTCTAAAGCTTTATCAAGTAACTGACAGTTTGACCTGGAGCTTTCTAGATGTTTACTCTAGTTTCTGCTATCTCATCTGGCAGCAACACCTAGTTTTGGCTAGTCAATGATATTTTTTACAGGCGTAAAAGTCACTCGATTCGATTCTATTTTTCCGCTACTGGCCTTATGTTCCATTGAGGAATTAAAAGACAAGGACAAGGAAAGATATTGTTGGACAAATGGACACTTCTGTAACGATGGAACAAAATTGCGCTCTTTCAAGAACATGTTCCATCATATTTAGTGTAATTTCTCATTTCGTTCGGTAGTAAAAGTCAATAAGAGCAATCCAGTCAAAACGAGTAGTATCAAATGAGATTTTGTAAGCCCTTATTTATATGTTCTGACACATGTTATAAAAAATTGGACTGGCGTAGGAAAAAGAACTCGAATCCACTCGATTCGACTCAATCGCACTTACACACTTCGCCTACGGGTCTTCAGCAAAAAAAAGAAACTATATTATTCTTGAAGCAGGCCCAAAGAAAGAAATTCGGGTAAGGTAAATCAGATCAGCGTGACGGTCAATATAAATATCCGCAATTTTTTACATGATTCTGCCAGAAAAGCAATTTTTAGATTGTTCATCGATAATCGTGTAAAAAAAAACAAAAAATGTCCACGATGAATTGGCATGAAACGCCCTGTAAGCTGGAGAATGCTTCCATCAACTAGTTCAGCTCTGATGCGGCTATACCAAACTTGAGTTATTTCGTACAATTTTCTTACGACAGGATAAAGCTAAAGATAAGCTAAATCAAATTTCTTCATCTTGGTTGAACTAGGTTGAGCTTCCGTCCAATAAAGGATCCAAATTGTTTAAATGGACACACTTCTATACTTTCGAGATAAAGTCCGTAACAAAAATCATGTGATGGCATTCTGAATGACTTTCAGAAATATGGACGTTTAATTCAATCACTCGCTTAGAAGCTATTAATTTCTTAAGAAGCCAATGAAAATAAGGATTAAATCTGGTTCAAAGTAATAGCAGCAAAAATATAAGTTCAGCCCAAAGATTATTTATATTCATGGCTTTAGCCTTCATCCTGCTGAAAAAATATTTCGTATTTTTTTGAACATCAAAATATCCATAATCAATTTAAATAGAAGTCAAAATAATTCCAAACAACCAGTAATAATGATAGATCAGTTGGGAGAAAGAGAGCGTACCTATGCTTAATAAAATCAGTTTATATAATTTAGTATAATAGATCTAAAAAATGTCTCCAAAATCCTGCTTAAAACGAAAAACTTGTTTAATTTAAATAAATTTTGTTTCTTAATTTTTTTTAATTACCAAAAAAAAATGTCCAAAAAAATCCAAATTATTTGGTAAAAATGGTAAAATTGTTTTTTCTTTTTAAATAAGTTTTTTATTAGTTATTTTACTTTAATAAACAAGGCAAAGGGTGTTTCCAGATCAATTGGAAGGAAAACAGCGTACCTCTGTTTAATAATCAATAAAACGTTTAAAACATTTAATATAAACTAAAAATATGTCTAAAAAATCCTGCTTGAAACAGAATATTATTTTAATCTCAATGCATTAAGTTTATTGTTTTTTTTTTAAAGAAAATGTCAAAAATAAATTTAAAAAATGGTAAAATGATTAAATTTTTTTTTTTTAAGTACTTTTTCGTTGTTTTTTGGCCTTGTTTATTGACGTAAATCAAGGCAGAGAATGTTTCCAAATCAGTTGGAAGAAAAATAGGGTACCTCTGCTAAATCTAAAAATATATCTCTGAAATCCTGCTTAAAACGGAAAACTATTTTAATCTCAATAACATTATTTTATTCGCTAAGTCCCGAGTCTAAGTCCTGCGCAAACGAGTCGGTGACAAGCAAACTATACCTTGTAAATATCTCCCAAAATCTCTTTTCTATCTTTTTCTCTTTGTGTTTTTGTTAAAAAAAAAGAAGACATGATTGTTGAAAATGTTTTGGGGTATATTTCATGCCGCCAACGAGTCTAAATTTTTAGCTAGATCATTGAAAGTGAGTATAGATTTTAGATAGATAGATTTTAAATAGAAAATGTCCAAAAAAATCCAAAATAACAGGAAAAATTAAATATTTTTTTAGATTTTCAATAAGATGGATATTTTGTTATTTTACTTCATTAAACCAGGATGTTTCCAAATCAGTTGTTCATTTGTTCAGTTGTTCATTTTGTTACTAAAATTAAAAAGGTTAATTTACTGGATAAAAAATGTAATGGGCTCAGATAGTTAAGAGAATAAAGATAGTTAATTTTACAATCATCAATTCAAACCATCTTTTTAATAATCAAAAAGTTATTATTAAAAATAAAAAAAAATAGTGTTTCATTTAAAATTGCTATTCTGTTTATATATTTGTATTAAAGAGTTGAAGTCAAAGAATGTGACCTATACAATAGTTATTACATCTAAAATAAGCTCTAAACATTTAATTCACTGACATTTACTTCAAAAAATAAAGTCGATCAAAAGCTTGCTAAAATAAAAACCAATAATAAATAATATCAAAAAATATTTTCTAAATACCTGCCAAAAAGGAGAGTATTATCAATCAGTCTCAAAAAGAAAATGTTATTAGTCTTTATTGCGTTTAAATCGATGGTTCTTTTAGGTTAGTCACATGAGGCAATTTTTCAAACCATTTTCATTTTATTAACTTTGCCTAATAATTAAAAAAATAAAAATTGTTCTTAAAAGAGCGTTATTTAAGACTCAATAATATTTTGTAATTCGTTATAATAGTTTGCAGTGAAAATACGTCCTTAGTTGGGCAGATGGATCCAGTTCCTTTCAGTTCACCCACTATAAACTCAGTTTAATAATAATACAAAAATAGTATATTCTTCATTTACGGTTTAGGGACAAGTTGAGAGCATTTTCCTTGATTTAACTTGTTGTTGTTTTTAGGTTTAGGTTTTTTGAAAAGAATTGAACAATAGAAAAAAAAAGCTAAAATTTGTCAAAAACATAGAGAAACTAGGAGAAAAAAACATCAATTAATAAACAACTGAATTATGTTCATGCTTAGATTTTGCGAAAGCTATTTAGAGTCTTGGAATAATGTCCTGTATCAAGATTATTTGTTATCGTCTTTAGAGGATTTTAATTTTTTAAATATAAATAATAAATTCTTATTATTATTACCTAACCACACCTCAAATCTAGCAGAAATGATGTGCAACACCACCATTGATGACATAAACTCATTAAATCGCGAAAGTATGCGCCAACTCTCATTAAACATATAATTGTTTTTAAAAATATGCGAGTTTTATGTGAATTTTATGCGATGTGGAAAAACGCAAGCGCTCAATTGTGAAATCTGCATCTGCGCAATGTCACAATATGTATAATTCTATTTCATGTGACACTTCATTTAAGCGCTGCGCTCGTAATCATCATTATCATCATCATATCATATCATACCTATAAATGCATATATATATATGTATATATAGTATAACATTGTGATATACATTTTTTTGTTCGCAAAGACACGCGTGAAAGTTTAAGTACATCGTTTTTTTACTCTTTGCTCCGGTGCCGTGTAATTTCAGTAAATTACACAAACTATAACGCAATAATAAAATAAAGTAAAAAATACACCATTTGTGCATTGCACTTATTTATATTATGTATATATTACGTGCGCGCGCTATATGAAAATGTGTGTATATATGTATAATATTTTAACGACTTGGAGAGAAATTTAATTTCGCATCCGACGATTTTCGCAATATCGGCTACATTTTAATGTGGCGATGCAAATATCATTTTTATTGCAACTGCAACTGCACCAGACGAGTCATTGTGATAATAATGATGGTCGTTTCTATTTTAAATCACTTTCAATTTTATTTTATTACGTATTATTAAATATAATTCATTATTAATATAGGCAACAACAAACCGGCCACAATTGTGGTGCGTGTCGGCAACAATCGTCCGGACCTCGGAACGAATCCGATCTGCAACCGTTTCACGGGTCTCCTCGAAGAGGGCCAACCGCTGTTCTTGCCCTGCAATCCACCGATGCCCGGTGCATTCGTTTCGGTGCACCTCGAGGTCAACACTCCCAGTGCACTGTCCATTTGCGAGGCATTCGTGTACACCGACCAGGCCCTGCCAATCGAACGGTGTCCGGTGTTCCGTGACCAGCCCCCAGGCGCATCAGCGTCGTACAATGGCAAATGCTACATTTTCTACAATCGTCAGCCCACGAGTTTCGAGAAGGCACTGGAATTCTGTCAGTCACGCGGTGGCACCTTGATCAACGAGAGCAACCCCGCGCTGCAGGGATTCATTAGTTGGGAACTGTGGCGTCGGCATCGCAGCGATGCTTCGTCCCAGTACTGGATGGGAGCGGTTCGTGATCAGGCCGATAGAAACGTTTGGAAGTGGGTGGGCGGTGAGGAGGTTACCGTGTCGTTCTGGAATTTGCCCGGAGGCGATCAGAACTGTGCACGTTACGATGGCTCAAAGGGCTGGCTGTGGAGTGACACGAACTGCGAGAGACCACTGAATTTCATCTGTCAACATCGTAAGTTTCTGTATTTATCTTAAATTTAATATGCTTGACTAAATAAATGATAATGATTTCAGAGCCAAAGGCATGCGGTCGTCCGGAACAACCTCCAAACTCTACGATGGTTGCACTGAAAGGATTCGATGTCAGCTCCACCGTGGACTACACCTGTGACCAGGGACACCTATTAGTGGGTCCACCATCACGCACGTGCCTCGAAACTGGCTTCTACAATGAATTTCCACCCGTCTGCAAATGTAAGTATATCCGCTACATTTATTAAGACCATAAAATTAAAACCATTTCCATCGTTTGTGATCCGCGCAGACATCGAGTGTGGCTTGCCCGCTTCCATTCCACATGGTGCCTATGACCTGGTCAACGGATCCGTGGGCTACCTGAGCACGGTCATCTACAAGTGCAACGATGGCTTCGAGATGCTCGGCCGGGCTATGCTGACGTGTGACATTGACGAACGCTGGAACGGACCACCACCCAGATGCGAAAGTATGTGTCCATACCTAACCTTTAACCTCTCTGTCAGATTTAATATTCAAACTAATTTAAATTGTATCCACAGTAATCGAATGCGACGCACTGCCCGCTGAGCTCGAGCACGGCCAGATTCTGACACCGAACGGAACGATCTATGGATCAAAGGCAGAAATTGTGTGCGACCCAGGTTACGAGATCAGTGGATCAAACGCCATTGCTTGCTTAGAGTCCGGTCAATGGAGTGATCAGATTGCTACGTGCACCAAGGGTATTTAAGCTAGTCCTAGTTTTTCGGAGTTCTTTTTAATAATGATTATTTTTAATGTTTAAAGTAATCTCATCAGAAGCACCACTGCTTGTGACCCCGGTACCAACTACCCCAGCGCCAACAACGAAACCAAAGACCTCCTCTCGACGTCCCACTCGACCAAGCACTCGATACACAACCACCACAACGACACAGTCAAACCACTATGATTCCACCGAGGACGATGATGAGGTGGTCAACATTCCGGGCACAGTTCGCGAGGAGTTCCCACCACGTCGTCCCGTTGTCAGCATTACACCCAAGAATGGGCATGCCTCACCAACGTCACCACAGAAAGTCCGACCGATCTCAACCGTTCGCACGACCTCCACCAGTAGCACAAGCACCAGTAGCAGCAGCAGCAGCAGCAGCAGCAGCAGCACAACCACAAACAGTCCTCAGCAGAACATCATACTGGCTGCTCATCCACAAGACAATGAAATTGCCGGAAGCGTTAATATTAGGTAGGTTTCTATATTGAATTTCAAGAAATTGCCTTGGACATTACCAATGAAGTCGGTAACCTAAAACTTTTTACCATAAAAAGTGATAATCACAAAAAACGATAATCTCAAAAGCACTAATCTCAAAAGCGATAGTCTCAAAAGTGATGTTCTCAGATAACAAACATTTTTTTTAGGTTATCAGCTTTTAAGAGTATCTGTTTTTTGCTTTTCGGTCGATAACCATTTATTATCAAAAGCGATAATATTAAAAGCAGATATAAAAAACCTCATATTTTAAAAACCAAATCTAAAAAAACTTTTTTTTATCCATTACCACTAAAAAAAATGATGTTTTTTTGATAAATTTTCCGCTTGTCTTGTAACCATTTTCTTAAATAATATTTTTATTTTTATCAGATTAGAGATTATTTATTTTTACCTAAAATATTTATATTTTCAAAAAAAATATCTTAAACACCATGTTTTAATCCATTACAGGTGGATTTTGGTATTTCCGATTGGCTTGCAGCCGTTTTATAAGATAATATGATTTTGAGGTTTTTTGTTTTTGAGATTATTAGATTTGAGAATATTTATTTTTAAGAGTACAAGCATTTTATTGGTTGCCATAATTTCGATATACATTGTTTTCTAATTTTACCACGCACTCAAAATAACCCGAATTTGTTGTCCGTTTTTTTTCTTTCAGATCGGACCAATCACCGAACGTAAACATTCCGTACATTCTAGAAAACGATCCTAGCCATCCCACGCAAAGTGCTCGCCTGAACTTTGGCGCCATTGTGGCTCTGTCCATGTTCGGCGGTTTCGTATTCCTGGCTGCCATCGTTACCACGATTGTGATCTTAGTCAGAAGGTTAGTATCTGCAAAATACGCTAAAATAGTATCATATATATTTGGGTGTGCATGTTAGAAACTCTAGAGTAGAAAGAAAAATAAAACAAAATGGCTTATTCAGCATTTATGGCTGCGATTTAGAGCACCGCGAGGGCACAGAGCAAAAACGAAATGGCAACAAATCCTTTTCCCATATCATTATTTCGATTTTCACCCACACACAGACATTCACACATACACAGCACCGCCGCACTTGGGACATATACAAATCCAACAAAAACAACATCAGCCACAATAAAACCGCATGTGTTTACATATACCATATCATTTTTCACCATTGTTCCTCTCCCCCCAACAGCTCAAAGCCATTGGAGCTGAGTAGCCAACGCAACGGCACCACTAAATTGAAAAACATTGCTACCGATCCGCAAATGCCCTCGCGGTGGTACACCGTTTTAGCGTTACCGTTTCCGGATCAAAAGCTTGGTCGTCGCGACATTAGCACCTTTGGACGCGGTGTCTATACATCGAGAGCGGGTTTTTTCAGTAATCCATTATGAGTAGAGGAGATTGCCGCTCCCAAGTGCCATAGTTCCTCTTGTAATAGTAGATCACTGTAAGACATATATAAATATATATACGAGTATATTATTATTAGAAATGTAGATGGCTTTGGTTTCTATATATTTAGTTGTTTGTGGTACGCAGGCGGGTTCGGATAAGTTTGGCCATCTGATGATGGAGTAAAAATATATTTCAAACCATTTTTTAAGGAAAATCTTAAACCTACCAAACATAAACTGTAGATTGGTAAGATTTTTGATTGTTTCCAAAATACCTTAAAAAAGTAAAGGTCTTTTCTGTTTTTTTTTCATCTTGGAGCAGTGTAGGCGAAAAATAAGTTTTGCCATCGTTTTTTGTCCAATTTTATGTTATCCCATCTTTACGGAAATCAGACTGGACAATAAATAATTTTGGCTATGAAAAAACCTAATTGGAAAAAAGGAGCTAGATTTCTAATAATAAAAAAATACATAAACAGGAAAAAATGTTTAGAGAGGAATTTGTTTTTATTTCAGTTTTCATAAGATGAAGATTTTTGATCATCAACCTGATCCAATTTATTGGGTAGAAGTTTTTCATTCTTTCTAAAACTTGACTAATTTTGAGGAGCAAATAATCCTTCAGAAAATAAATTTTATGGATGACAAACCATCTTTAAGATACCATCTCAAAGTGTGTTAATAATAATTAAAAAAAGTTGTTTTTATTGATATTGAATTTGTTATTGAATTTGTATCATTGACTTGATTCATTTTATGTGGTAGAAGTTATTCTTTCTATTCCCAAAACTGGAGTAATATCGTTAACAAAACCTTTTTAAAAAAAGTTGTTTAAAGATCTTTTAAAAGTTAACAAGATAAAATTTCAAGGTAACGTTTCAAGTTAACATTAAACAGAAATTTGTTTCAGATAATTTTCGAAAAGAAAATAAAAAACCTAATTGGTAGAAGTTATTCTTTCTATTCCCAAAGTAATTCCCGAGTAATTCTTAGGTAGCAAAAAAAACATCTCCTAATAAATTGGATAAAACTGATGATATTGCATCATTTAGATTGAATCCAAGTTTGTTGATCAAAGTGTAAGCAAAATTGCTCTTGCTTCTCGTAATGTTTTTTTCATCTTTGAAAATAAGGCCAGACAAACTTATGCAAATTGCGCCCGTATCATAAAGTACCTCCAAAAGGCACCCTTTCTATATGATTTCAACGCACACACCCACACTAAAACCCACTCATCTTTAAATCGTAGATAATACAGTAAATTTATTTAACTTTTTATAACAAAGTTTTATTTTTGGTTTCCATTAGAAAAAGTTCCGCAAAACACTTCCGCCATCGTGCCTCGCCGGACTGCAACACCGTGGCCTCCTTCGACAGCTCCAGCTCGGAATCACGAAACGGACTGAACAGGTGCGTCTCTAAAGAAGACAAAAAATATAAAAAAATACTCTGAATACTGGATTCACCACCACATTTCACCAATGTGTCAAACACCTTCCAAAATTATGTTAATTCTATTTTAATCTAGATACTACAGACAAGCCTGGGAGAATCTGCACGAGTCAGCCTCGAAAAACGGAACGCATAACCACAATCCGTTGCGTCGCAAGGAAACGCTCGATCCACCCGCACTGAGTAGATCCAGAGACAATCTGAGTCGTTCCCGGGACAATCTGGAGAGGTTAGACAATTGTGAAATGACGATTTGATTATGAGCCAATCGAGTAATTTGTAAATGTTTTCTTTTTTTCTTTTCTATGTGTGTGTTTTCCTCTAATGTTGTTGCATGCGTCCTGCACAGTCGTTCCAGGGACTTTGGTCGAGACAGTCTGGGCATGCGTGACGGCTCGGACGTGGCCGATGTTTGTGTCAAAGGTGCGTTTGTGTTAACTTGCCTAGGCCTCATAGTTTATTTCCTATTCTTTTATAACAAACACTTTTAATCAATCGCACGCACACGGAACTGTGGTGAGCTCTCAATCTATACACTTTTTTAAGCATGCGCAGTTGATGTTGTTGTTGTTGTTGTTGTAATGGATCATTTAGGCACAGAATGAAGTTGGAGGTCTATTACACGCACACACACACACACACACACACAGTGTAGCCTGCATCATTTGGAGCTGTGTGTGGTAGTCTTGTTGTTGTTTATTTTTGGTAGTTTTCTTTAAATTGTGTTTATATTTAGTTAGTTGTTAAAATAGTATATAAAAAATGTAGTCTAATGCCGGATTTTGACCTAGTGGTCATTTTGTGGACTTTTAATGGTTGTTTAAGTGGTGATTTTTTTGGTCACTTGAATGACAAGCCTAATGGCCAATAAACTGTATGAAATCGGAAACAATCTATTTTTCCAAATTGGCCATTTAAAATTAAGCACCATAGCAATTTTTTAATGCTGTATTTCCACGTAGTTGCTACTTGGCCATTTGGGCCATTTCTTCAATTACCAAGTGGCCATTAGGTAGAAATTCATCATAATGCCGGATTTTCACCTAGTGGCCAAGTGGACATTTTGTTGTCGTTTATATGGCCATTTAAGTGAAAACAGTGGTCATTATTTTGCGGTTTGGCCATATGACAGATAGTGTATTGTCCAAAAAAAAATGTTTAAGGGCTGCATTTAAACAGAATGGCTAATTGGCCATTTGGACCATTAATATTATTGACTATTTGGCCACTAGGTGGAAATCCGGCATAAGTAATAATTCAGCGAGTATTTTGAAAATCCAAACATAACCTCACTCTCTGGATCGAAAACATTTCAGGCGAGAAGAAGCGTCATCACCATCATCACCACAAAAGCAATCATGGCAGTGAACAGTATCGGGACCGAAATCTTCAGACCAATCAGCGTCGTGAGCACCGTCACAATGGCTCAGCTGGCGGAAACGGACACTACTGACGCCGCACGATGGTCGTCACCGTCAATCTAGACGAATAAATCTACACACACACACACAAACACACATCTATATATAGAATTTAAATATGTTGTTAATGTTATATGTTATTTTTTATTAATTTTAGAAGAAAAAAGAGCGAGATAGACGAATGTTAACGAAATACGTTCATATTATAGTCACAAAATGAGAACGTTATTCTTATATAAATATATATATAAAAAATGATGAAAAAACATTTATGCTCAACTTAAGTATAGCTCAATCCTTTGGATTGCAATTAATTTGCAATCTCTCACAAATCGATGAATGCTTGGCCTGTTTTAAGAAATCAAAAAAAAATTACAAAAAATACCATTAAAAAATTAAAAAAAAAACCCTTAGAATTGGTCGACCAATTCAAAGATTTTGTGTATGCCAATTGTTGGTTGAAAATTATAAGAATATTGGGATAAAATAATAATATTTTTGTCAATTCGCAATTAGTATAGATTATAACAAAAGTAATGTGCTATCGAGGAGCTTATTTCATAGATACATATTACATATTACAATTCCACAAAATCGCAAAAGCACAAAAACCACAAAATCAATAAACACAAATATCCCAAAATCGAAAACTCACAAAAAACCCAAAATATTATATTAATTTGCATTATAATTTACAATTACACATAAACAATAAAAAAATACTTTTTGTTTAATCAATAATGTAAAAAAGACGCACAAATTCAATATATATATATATATATATATTAAAAATATCGTGTATTTCACATACAAGATAGTAGACAATATAATACTCTAGGAACTAATATAACATAGATTAAGGAGATGAATACATATTTTCTGTAATATATTTAATTGTTGTAAAATGTAAGAATGTTGTAAATAAAACCAAAAAATATATTCGTAAAATTATATGTATTGTTTTTAAGGCTTAATGATAGCGATAGCAAAAGGGACCATTGAAATTATTTATCTCTCACTGTAGTCAGGATGATTGGAAGCCATATTTATCTATCTGCAATCGGACATTGCGGAAAATCATGTTTTGGACTTTTGGACTATAAAATAATACTTTAAAAATTAAACGCTCGTGGCAAATTGCCTTATGAAATGAGGAATCACGCCACATAAGCCACA
>JAAAKO020033254.1:0-13040 GCA_010015015.2 Bolitophila cinerea | reverse complement strand
ATTGTTGATTTGTCTTAGGATATTATTCAGTCAGATTATATAGTCAGATCGCCTTGACACATTTTTAATACTCTAGCTACAAAAAATTGAGCATAAAAAACATCGTTGTATTTGGTTATTTTATAAGTGGAACGTCCATAATTCAAGGGTTTGTTGTTGCACTTCTCAACACAATACGAATTCTTATTTACGAATTCCATAAAAAAGTTTATACAACACTGAACTAAATAAACATTTTTCTTTGTTTTTAAATAGATCAACCAAAATGGGCTCGTTCCTAAGCCTGTTTGGGCCGCCCGAGGCAGACGATCCAAACGACAACAACGACAGCCTCTACAACAGCGAGAGGGACACAGAATTTGCCAGTCTAGACTCATTCTTATTGAATAAGAAAAACGACATCAATAACATCACAGCCAACAACAACAACACCATCGATAGTGTCAGTAGTAGCACACAAAGAGTACACTGTCTCAGTGCCCAACACAAGATAATCATCGACTAAGATCAGGGTATGCTGCCACCTGAACCTCAACTTGGTAACATCGATGAAACTAAAGTTAATCAGTCCGTCCAAGCAGTGCTTCGAGCATCTAGTCACACAGATGAAGTGGCGTCTGCGCGAAGGACAAGGTGAAGCTATCTACGAGATCGGTGTCTCTGATTCAGATCAATTGCAGAGACTCAGTGAGGCCGACATGTCTGCGTCGCTGGACACGCTCAAACAGATGACCCTTAAACTGGGTCACTGGGTGCCTCGACAACGGTACTGCGTCGCAAGTCCGTCGTTGGTCGCCGTTCGGTGGCCGAGGTACTGGTGCGCAAGATTTCCGATGACCAGCACAACATCGAAGTGCGTGTAGCCGTGCTGGGCGGTGTGAATGCTGTCAAATCCACACTGCTCGGTGTACTCACACGACATTATTTTGTTCTTCATTTACTTTTTTCGGGTTAGTTACTAAATCCAGAAACCAAAATCAAGAAACCGAAATCCATAGACAAAATCCAGTAAACTAAAATCCGGTCATCCCAAAAAAAAAATGGTGCACGATCAATAAAAAAAACAACACATATAAATTTTTATGGTTTTTCTGGGTTTTTGTGAAACCACTATTTTTTAATTACCATATTTATGAGTCCAAGCTGCTTCCAAATTTAAAAAATGGTTATTCCTTGTAGTGACACCGAAGTCAGACATCGACATATAATTTTTCTGGAGAAGCCCAATTTTTGTTTCGATTCTGTGATATGCGTCTGAACTGAAGATGAAACATGGGATACAAAATTTACTGATGCGTTTCTGGTATGAAAAACCTATAAACTAATTTGTACTCTGTGTAAAAAATGTGTTCTTATTGTAGATAAGCTTCTTGGTGGATTATTAGGATCACATTTTCATTACGATTTCCGAATTGTTTGAAGTGATGGGACGTCATCCCATTTGGACCATTGATGAATGTTGATGCCGAAATCTCACAAGACGTTGTAAGGTTAACGATAATGTGGCCGCATACTGGAATCGTTTATTTTAGGTAGAATTGGAGGGCCCCATGGAATTACAATATATAGTTTGGTGTCATAAACATCGTAAATAAATAAAATATCTTATGCTTCCGGATTCCAAGTATACAACTATGCGCATGGTCTCATATGATTATGATTTTCTGAGTTTTACTATAGATTAAAATTCAAATTACACCAAATACCATTCCGGACTACAAAAGATTGAGCGGCAACTTTGGTCATTAATGCGGAATCAGTCCAATCCATAGTTGCCCTTATTCCATTTTCTGCAGAACGTATTTTTACTTTCAACAAAATTAAAAGTATTACTGACGAATAACATATTCTGACATTGTTTTGTCATGGGTAAATTGATATTTTTTGATTGTTTTGTAGGGTGTTTTTGGAGAAAAGAGGAGAAACGGGTAATATGATCTTTATTTTTTAATAAATCGCAAAAGGTTTTTTTTATGAACGGATGAGACTGGTTGATTTATGGAAGATCTGGAAAAATGTTTATTACCTTTAATATTTATTTTAAATATAGTAAATCTTTGTATCTTTTGTATTATAAAAAAAAATTTAGTAAAACTCAGAAAATCATAATCATATGAGACCATGCGTATAGTTGTATACTTGGAATTCGGAAGTATGAGATATTTTATTTATTTACGATGTTTATGATGATAATGGGCTCTCCAACTCTAGACAAAATAAACGATTCTGGAAATTAAACAGTATGCTTTTCGATAAAACATGCCACATTATCGGTAACCGTGCAACGTCTTGCGAGATTGTGGCATCAACGTTCATCAATGGATGTCCTTTGAAATGGTCAGACTAAGATATGATGTCACATCAGTTCAAACACCAGGAATATAAGCTTCAAGAACACACTCTTTATAGAGAGGACAAATTAGATATATAAACTAGTTTACTTCTATGGCTGCAACTAAATTAAATAGATTTTCCTAAGATATTGACATACCGTTTTTTTAAAATTAAAACCTTCTTTATTTTTTGAATATTTTTTATGTGCATTCAATAATTTTGTATACTTCGAGCATTGATATAGAAACTTGTATGAAATAATCCGTTTATAATCTTGATGATTTAATAAAACTTTTGGTTTCTGTAAAATGCTCCACTTGAGTCCAATTATGTTTTTGGACACCCCTCATCATCAAATCGTGTGTATTAGAATTAATATATTTTTATTAGCTTGTCATTTGAATAAATTACATTTTATTTTGCTCAAGAAACACAAACGTAATGAAAAGTAAATGAAGATCAAAATATGTGTGTGTGTGTGTGTGTGAGAATTTATATCGGTGAGATAAGACATTTTTGTTAAACTTTCAGTAGAGGAATTGTAGTTTTTGCCATCTTGTCTTCGCGCATCAACGTGCCTGGCAATGCTGACGGGAACTTTCTTTTTTTTGTGTTTCAAAACATAAATAAATGCAGACAAAATAATATGTGGATAAGCATTTGTGTGGAATATATAGCGTGTTTATTTTTTGCGCTGTGGTTTATTAGAGTTGTTTTGTTTTCAAGGGATATTACATGTGGGAGCGCTGGTTGTATTGCGCATAGTATAGTGTTAAGAATGTTGTTTTGTTGTTGCAAAGCATAAAACTACCAGAAATTATAGTCGTAAAAATTATTTTAATCACTTCTCTTAAAATAATAACAATTCGCTTGCATGTCTATATGGTGCCAACGCAAATAGTCTAAAAAGGGGAGTTTTGTTCGAGCGGATGCAGAACAGATAAATGATAAAAATACAAAAAGGAACATAAAAAAATCAAACAACAACGTGTGGGTGTTTTTGGGGAGCGCGCGCGCGTGTGTGGATTTTCTTAGGCTTGCTGCTGTTCTTCCTCAAGCTCATCCTCCTCCTCGAATTCAACATCATCATCAGCGGTGGCTTCCTGAAAATGAAGAGAAAAATAAAAATTAGCAAATATTGTAGTAGACAAAGGATGCTTGAACGTGTTTCTAATATAAGGCTCTACTTACTTGATATTGTTGGTATTCAGATACCAAATCGTTCATGTTGGACTCAGCCTCAGTGAATTCCATCTCGTCCATGCCCTCACCAGTGTACCAATGCAAGAAAGCCTTTCGCCTGAACATAGCAGTGAACTGTTCAGAGATACGCTTGAAGATCTCCTGTATCGCGGTGGTGTTACCGATGAACGTCGACGACATTCGCAGACCACGTGGTGCAATGTCGCACACGGCAACCTTAACGTTGTTCGGGATCCATTCCACGAAGTAGCTGCTGTTTTTGTTTTGGATGTTCAGCATCTGTGTGTCGACCTCCTTCATGGACATTTTTCCACGGAAAATGGTGGCCACTGTCAGGTAGCGACCGTGTCTGGGATCACAGGCAGTCATCATATTTTTGGCATCAAACATCTGTTGGGTCAGTTCTGGTACGGTCAGAGCACGGTACTGTTGTGAGCCCTTGGCAGTGAGCGGAGCGAAACCGGGCATGAAGAAATGCAGACGCGGGAAGGGCACCATGTTAACGGCCAATTTACGTAAATCAGCATTGAGCTGTCCAGGGAAACGCAGACACGTTGTAACACCAGACATTGTCATTGAGACGAGATGGTTCAGATCACCGTATGTGGGTGAGGTTAGCTTAAGAGTACGGAAACAGATATCGTATAAAGCTTCGTTATCTATACAGAATGTCTCGTCAGTGTTTTCAACCAATTGATGGATCGACAGGGTAGCATTGTAGGGTTCTACAACTGTGTCGGAAACCTACGAAGAAGAGAAACAGTAATACATTCCGTTAAAATATGTTACGCAATTTTTGTTTAAATATATTTTTTCTCTATAAATTATTTTATATTATACTCTATTAGTAATTTTAAACAAAATTATTTCAATTTAGCATTATAATAATTTTGACCTTGAACAAAAAAAAAATGAATCAATTCAAATACACATAAAATTTGTCAAGATAATAAAAATAACAACTATTTTTAGATATGTTTGTCGTGCATATATATGACCAGCGGTGGTGTCACGGTAAATACTCATTACTCATAGCATATATTTTATAATATAATATTGATTTATCAATATTAAAAACCGGTGCTCGGTGGCTCGATGGAACAGCTAAATAAATCCTTAACATGTAGCTTGTGCACACGCTCACCACCACCACCATCATAGCTCCATGATTTATTCAACGCAAAAATAAAATAAAAATAATAGACACACACACTCGCGCACACAAGCGTGCAAGCGCTGAATACATGTTATATCTAATTATAGTCGTGATTTTACCCAATTTGGCTTACACGCGTTTGCATGTATTAAGACCGTATATATTTTTACAGAGACAAACAAATCCAATTATGCGGTAGTTTTTAATAGAACACTTGCAAAAATAAAAAATAAAACATTACGTAACTGTATTTGTGAGCGTGTCTGTATGAATATGAATCATTTAAGCACAAACATACACACACACACGGCTGCTCTTAGTTTATGCAAATATTAATGTAATTAAAGTCGCGCGAAAATGAGGCCGCTGCTTCATGATATTATGTGTACGGTAAATAAAAAAATATCATCACATTTTGTGTGCTAATCTTGATTCATTTCTATATTTAAATAATATTTTTCCGTAGCTTACCTTTGGCGATGGGAACACTGAGAATGTGTTCATGATTCTGTCGGGGTATTCCTCACGGATCTTGGACAACAATAGTGTGCCCATACCGGAGCCGGTACCACCGCCCAGAGAATGTGCGAGCTGGAAGCCCTGCAGAGAATCGCAGCCTTCAGACTCCTTACGGATTACGTCCAATACGGACTCGACGAGCTCAGCGCCCTCTGTGTAATGTCCCTTGGCCCAATTGTTACCTATTATCGAAATAATAATTAGCATTTTTAGAGTTTAAATATGTATTCAGTTTTAAAAAAGTTAAAATGAGATAGATTTACCTGCACCAGATTGGCCGTACACGAAACTGTCCGGACGGAACAGTTGTCCGTAAGGGGAGCTCCTCACGGAGTCCATGGTGCCGGGCTCAAGATCGACCAGCACTGCACGGGGCACGTACTTGCCACCGTTGGCTTCATTGTAATAGACATCGATGCGCTCCAGCTGCAAATCGTTGTCACCGTGGTACTGACCGTTGGGGTCAATGCCATGCTCGTCGGAGATAATCTCCCAGAACTACAAATACAATTACAAAATTGTTGGATTAATAACAGAAATGTGGTTACGAGTTTATTGCTTTACAAGCAGCGCTTTATAAAAGTCGATTTATTATATTTATTTTCGCAAAAATTGCTGTCAATATTTGTCGTATATAACTTTTCTAACAGATAAAACAGAATGGAAATAGCACGAAAAACACTGGAATGGGGAGGAAACAAATGACACGTAAAATTTATTATGGCTACGATATATGTATGGGAAAATGCCTTGGAGGAAAATATAGATTTTTCGCTCGTGTATTTTCGGAAACACGCCACTGCGACATAAACGAAATGAGTAATGTGAGATCGAGTGAATGTAAAAGGAAAATTGCTGCCTTTGCCAGATTATATTTAGCAACCTATTAGAATTACGTAACAAATATGTCTGCATTGAGTGAAAATTAAGTACTATATATTCACTATTTATGATGTACGTATTCACTTATAGTTAATTACTTTAAATTAAGACAAATAAACAACATTAATTGTGTTGCAAGCAATGGCTAAAATATGGAGTTCCGCTTAATTAATCTCAAGCACAAAATGAAAACTCTTCAAATGGGCATGTAAAAAAAAGTCGTCTTTAACAATTCAACCACCGACCGACATTTTAAGCGCACGTTTACACATGGGCACATGCGTTATTTATTACTCAATAACATAAATATAGTTAATACAAAAACGCAGCCCACGCGTCGAGACTTTCGACGCCACCACACACCATATGGCCGGTGGCTGATGACTTTGCTGTAAGTGGCGTCAATGTAGACAATGTATTGCAGGTGTGTGGGGGGCACACACAGCCAGACATATTATCTTCCATACAGGACTGTATCTCACTGGGCGCACGCCCACGGGCAGCCCAATCGGAAATGCGTGACAAAATGCGTTCGCGTGATTCAGTATTATTATTTTATTATGTTTGTGTGTTTTTTAGTTGCTTTAAACTTTATATTCAATTAAACAGAATTGAATAACACACAATGGCAAATATAAACATTTATGACCACGCAGAGGCATTCAAACCGAGCTGTTAAATTGAAGAGACCTTGTAGGGTGTTTCTTTCTGTCTAGATATAGACGATGACGGTGTTTGTACAGAAGAGTCACAATCAAATGGATTCATTTAAAATAATCGCAAAAGGCGCTTATGCAATACTCACAATTACATATATGTTTGTTATGACACGGCGCACATTTGTGACACAAATCGCTGTTTTACAGTTTATTTATAAATTAAATATATATTATAATCAAATGAAATGTTCTTTGGTCGGGCATAGCGTCTTTTAAAAGCGCTTACCGGCTACAACGACAGCCTTACAAGCGAACGTATTGCTAATCAGTGCATACCATACTCATACACAGCTAAAAATAATTGTGTACTGAATTTTGTGTTTTAAATTAGGTAACATAACAAGAGTTTATACTTTATTTTATATAATAAGTTCGATAGCGTATTTGCGGTTCTGTGATAAGGCCTAGCGGTGAATTCGGAACAAAATGGAGAACGATCACAATTTAATTAGTGTGTAATCAGTGATCGGCATCGTGTACATAACTAAAAGAAATACTACTATTATCTACCGAATGGTACGATGGACATGTGTGTTGAACGTTGAACGACAAACATTGAGCGATAAGAAAGTTGAATATAGAGAACCAACAAAAACAACAATAGTAACGGCTTTTGAAGACCACAAAAAAATCTGAGCTTAAATCATAAAAAATGAGTATAACAGATAATACGCTGGTCGCTCTTATAGATTAGGTAATAGTATCCGTTGTGTTTCAGCAATAATTATAAAAAATATAGACATAGATATCTTTATGTTTTTTCTTTTACATAGATCGGATCTATATTATTTCGTAATATTTTATTAAATCGAGTAATTTAGTTTGCACACATAAATTTGAAATTAGTTTTCTGTTTTCAAAATTCGAAGATGTGTGTATTTGTCGTAGACATACAGAACATAAAAATAATGATCTAAAACACATTAAATCGGATATGAAAAAAAAACTTATTAACAAGTATTAACAACTTATATAAAGACCAGCTATGATGCCTAATCTTTAGAAACAAAATAATGATTTTATAGATTTTCAGAGATTTAAATACAGACCAGCTGCAGATGACAGACTATTTCTAAAATGCATTTTAAAGATTTTTGGGCAAACGCAGCCTAAAATGTACCGAATCAACGCAAAATAGGTGGATTTGAATTTTATAATAAATAATGGTAATCTTACCTTACAAACGGTTGCAGTGCTCGGTACATACATACATTTGTAGGGTGGGTAAATTTATAATATATAACTCCCACTCTTGTTTTCGTTTCGTGTTTGCCCAGGAGATTCTTCATACACAGATACACACACACACCTAATTTAATATTCTCAATTCGGACATTTTCTCCGAAACCAATTTTCTTGCTGCAGATGGCTCACGAGTGCACGCACACCTAAAAACAATGTACACATTGAAATATGTTTTTGTATCACAATATATTTATTCATACTTTCGAAACACAGAGAATTTTATTCATGATGAGTCATACAATATTTGAGTGGGATTGTTGTTTTTTTGTATAAATTCTCTTCAAAAGAATGGGTAACATGTTTTGATCGACGCGGTGTATTTTGTTGGGTGTGTGTTTGTATGGCGATACAAAGAAATTTCGTATTGTATACAAAACTTACATTCAATGACAGCATTTACAATGAACGACAATTTTTACCATATTGATGGTATTTTATGTGTAACTCGTAGGTCGCTGACGTAATTCAGCTCAGAGAACACATCTTAATCTTGTTTGTTTGACTCCTAATGTGCATACACACACACACACACACACACACATGCCGCATAAATAAAACGTATAATTGCATGTATACAAATAATATAAATGCAGTCATTGTGAACCATACTTGAGCATAGATAAAAAGGCAAAAACCACTTTACTGCAATTAAACTATGTAGAAGAAACGAGTGCACACGTGCGGAGGCCTTCTTGCAAGATATGTAATTTAGAAAATACAGTTTCTTATAGTGATGTATGTGGAATGATGAGCTAGTCTGTAAATATGTGGAATATAGGAAAACTATTGCATGACTTAACATTTTCATGAAAATACGCCCATAAATCGATAGTAGGAAAAAATATAGGCTTGTCCAAAAAGAAGCCATTTAATTATATGTTCGCAAATACTATGGTTTTCGATCATCTGAAAAACCTTTTTAAATCATGTTTCAGTAAGGAAGCCACTTAAATGTTGTACCTGTAAATCATCTATATACGTATTGCCCGATATCTGAAATAACCTCTCTTTTGTAAACGTATACAAATTCCATGACACAAGGGCATGACGCATTCAACCCTGACAACGCACCCTCGCTGCTCGTTTTATTCCTTTCTGCACACTCTCACAATTAATCATTAAACCTCGCGCAGCATGCGCTTCAGTATTGATTTTTCAAGTTTTCAGACGGTGCAACAAGTCAGAACTCCGCATAACCGAGAGGTGCACGCAATTTATTTAAACGTAGTGCAGGCGGCCGGCGTGCGACAGGCAGACGACCGAGGTGGCGGCAACGAGGGTGTGCTGCGTGAAAACCACAGGGTTTGCGCGTCGTCAATCAAGTAAACACCCTAAAACACAGGTAAAAATAATTTAAAAAAACAGGCGGAAGGGTGCGAAATAAATTCACTTTAGTGGTTTCAGGTAGAGTGGGTCGAGCGATTCGTAAAATAATACAAATGTCACGGATGATTGAATGGCCAGCTTGTTAGTATTATAGTCTGTATTGGTATTCATACCAAAAAATCTTTCCGGAAAACCACGCCCTAAAAATACTAAGCTAAATTTCTCAAACCTCACCGGTAAAATTGAATAAATCCAAGTGCAAGGAATTCAATTTTTCTATGTACATTATTCTAGCGTTATTTAGCTGCTAGGCGAGGCATGGCATACAGAGTGAGCACAATGACCTTCTGTACTGTGTGCGGCCGGCATTTTATAAAGTAAAATACAATTTGCGTCGTCTGTAGCTTTATAGCTAGTTATAGAAATGTACATTTTAATATATATTATAAAGTACGTCTTTGTGGGCAAAGTAAACAGGCAAAGAGCTAGAATATATGTGTAATCAACGATGCGTGTCTGTGAAGATTATTGACCTTGACGGTGAATACAGTGAGAATCACTTCTATTCAACTATTTCAATAGTACAAACTAAAGTACATGCATTTTATTTGTACGTCATCGAATTCGATCGATTTTATTTTTATAAATTTATAATAGCAGAGGTGGTGGATTGAGGAGGCCTACGCGTGCGCTCTGAAGTCGTACAAGAACGCAAGGTAAAAACCCGTCGAGGTTATTGCTTCATTACGTACGCACGGCCGGCTCCGCCGACAAGGAAAAAGGGGTTCTCTTTATATGTATTAACCTGTCATCGACCATATGGTCAGACGCACGATTTACACGGAATCTCTCGTACACGGTACAGCGCGCACACACACACACACATACGCACATAAATTATTTCTTGGCGAGAACAAATCTGTGTCAACAGAAAATTGAGTCGTTTTTGAAATGGGTTTTGTGTTGTGGCAGTGCATCGGCGACAGCTTGGTGCTTACCGGCCTCGCTTCATAAAATGCACCTTTATATGGCACTTACACGCACACATACATAATTATATTATATACAATTTTTATGACTGTGTTTATGTGCGTAAGCAAAGTGACATCATTTTTCAAAGATAGAGGGTGTTTTTTAGGTGCATTTTATTCTCCCGTTTCCTGTAAAAATGACAAACAAGAAAATACAACCATACTAGAACATTCTGAAGAGTTTGGAAATGCGTGCGCACATGCACAAGCAAGGATTTCTCAAAGTGTACAAATGTGTACCGTGCCATCGCACCAAAACGAAATACTGCACCTTAAAATAGCAGAAACGTACGCCGAAATATTTTCAGGGCGTTTTTACCGCCATTTTAGCGACAATCAAATACATTTTTGTGCTGCTGTGTAAATGCGATACGACGCAGGCAGTTTGATTTAATTCACATACATACACTCACACACAGGGTGGCGTAATTCGTAATTTTAATGAAAAAGCAGCTGCATTTCGAATATCGGCACTCGGCGTCGTTAAAACGCCGATATGCTAACGGGAAAAGCGTCATTTTAAAGCAGCGTGCCGCCGGCAAGCGTAGATCGCGTTGCCGAAGCCAAGTAACGCGGCATAGAGAAAACATAGAAGAATGATATCACCATTACTTTGCGTTAAAAATAAAGTCCAAAAAGAAATTATCTATTATTATAATCACATTGAATTGAAGTTTGTGACCGCGGAGCGGCCAATTTTTAAAAAGTACGCATGCGCCCGCTTTTTAATGTATGCGTGCGAGAGTACACGTCCATGTGTTGAAAAAATTTTACTCACACACACAAACAGAAGGTCGATTCTCCGAAGTCTCCACATTATCTAACCATTCGCTGTGAAATAGGCCATTTTTTGTGGTGAAACGGTATCAAAAATCGGGTAAAGCATCATAATTTTCTCAGCGCTGTAGCACATTTCAAAATGTCTCCCTGTGGCCACGTCGATGTACGCGCGCTCGAACGCGCATACACACACACATATGAACCAAAAACGATGAACACGCCATCAGCATTCACCACCACACATACATATAGCAACGGACGGGCAAGCAGAGGAACAGACGAACGAACGCAGAAGAAAAAATCTATAAAATCGGGCCGCAAACTGCGAAAAAACTCCATTCTGCATATTAAAATTGAGACCCACCTTGGATCCGATTTGGTTTCCGCATTGGCCAGCTTGTAAATGTACAATTTCCCTCATTTTGGTGCTTGTGTTTTTTTTAATAATTTACGGTTCACTTAAAATACTTTGAACGTTTTCACAAACACAGAAATTGTCACTTATATACTCTACAAACACTAACGAACTGATGAAAAATTTGTGCGAAGCGAATATGAAAGCGACGGACGAGCTCGATGGATTGGCGGTGCGAGAGAGTTTTACCGCAGTTTACCGCAATAGTGATCTCATGCGGCCCGCTCTCTTGGTCTTTGGTCTTGGCTTTAGCACGCATACACATGCGCGGGAATGCTATGCGCAGCGGCGTGCGGTGTATGCGGCGTAGGGGGGCGTGTGTGTATACACGGCTGCGTCGTTATGTGTGGATTGAGAGTATGCATGTGTGCGGAAATGAGTCACGTGTGTGCATATTGATTACTCAAATACTCAAATACTCAAATACTCTGTACAAATATTGACAACTGGGAGATTCATCAGAGGTTCAGATTTATGACGGCGACATAAGGCAAATCGGAATCAGTGCAAAGTTGGAAAAAATGTTTTTATTTGTTTTGGGATAAATACCGGATTGACTGCAGTTATTTACGTTATGTTTTGTAAATCTCGTGCTAAATTATACAGTGAGAGGAAGAAGCAAGCACAAATGCGCGCGGTCGGTATTGCAGTCACATCATAATGTCGATAGTTCCTTTTGATTTGCGAGAGATGGCGCTCAAGTCGGACTGTGGTTATTCGTGGTTATTCCATACTAAGAAGTATGCACGGAAAGACGTGATTTTACAAAACTAAAATAAAATTAAATTTAATTATTTAACTAAACTTGTATGTTATGTTATAAGATGACATTTTTGTATCATAACAGAGAAATATAAATTTAGTAGTAATATTAGAAATATGTTATTTGCTAAATAAAAAAAGAAGAAAACTATTTAATAAAGAGAGCTGTTCATTGGGTATAAATTATAGATATTACAATATAGGAATAACCAATAATGATCTCTAAAAATATGAATTTAAGCACATTAAATAAGACATAAAAATAAGCTCTAAAAATACATTAAAAACACAAAATGTATAGCAAACAAAAAATCAAAAAATATGTACTTGATAGATAAACTTTAAATTTATACATTATAACATAGAATTATAGTACGTACAAATACATTTATTACTAGTGTAATTTTGAACTTAATAAATTATCCTAAGACGCAAAAATGCAACACTTATCTACAAAGGATTACGGAATAACGAAACCACTGTTATGGCTTCTAGTGGTGGATGAGATTCTCATTCAATTACCATATACAGGCATAAAGGCCATCTAGAAATGATGAGGAAGTGGAAGTCTAGGAGTTAACCCCGCCAAAACTGAAATTGTTTTGTTCACGAAAAAACACTAGATCCCATATTTCGACCCACCGAAGATAGGAGGTACAACACTCCAA